>JAULKJ010315795.1:0-10716 GCA_032355405.1 Rubia balearica | reverse complement strand
TTTATTAAGGATTTCTCTAAGACTTCCTCTCCCTTATGCAAATTGTTGCAAAAGGATGTTAAGTTCATTGTCGTGATGAGGGTAGGAAGACCTTTGACACCTTAACAGAAATGCTTGTGACAGCTCTTATCATCAAACCTCCAAATTGGTCCATACCCTTTGAAATAATGTGTGATGCAAGTGAATATGCTCTAAGGGCAGTATTAGGCCAAAGGATAGGGAAAGTGCCACATGTCATTTATAACGTTTCCATAACTCTTAATGATGCTCAATGCAACTACTCCACTATGGAAAAAGAGTTATTGGTCGTAGTATTTGTCCTTGCAAAATTCAAGAAATATTTTATAGGTACTAAGGTCATATTTTACACGGATCATGTGGAACTTTGCAACTTAATGATAAAGAAGGAAGTGAAACCTAGGCTCATTAGGTGGATACTTCTTTTAAGTGAATTCAACCTTGAAGTGAGAGATAATAAGGGTAGTGAAATGTGGTGGTATACCATCTAAGTAGATTTACACCCTTTGAGAGCCTAGACCCCATCAATGGAAAGCTGAATTTGGAACCTGTTCGGAAAGAGTTTCCCGACAAACAATTGTTTGGGTAACAACTATCCAACCATGGTATGCCGATATAGTGAACTATCTTGTCACGGGAGATTTTCCCCTGTCGTATGATCAAACAAGAAAGATTAGGTTGGCAAATAAGGCAAAAGAGTATTTTTGGGATGATCCTTACTTATGGAAGAATTGCGCCAACCAAGAGATTAGGAGGTGTATTTCTGAAGATGAAATAGAACCCTTTCTTACACTTTGTTATTCCTCCAATGTAGGTGGAAATTTAGTGTATAACAAAACCGTTAAGAAAGTGGAGGAATGTGGCCTTTATTGGCCCAATATGTGGAAACATACCCGAGATTTCATCTTATCATTTGATTGATGCCAAAAGATGAGCAATATCTCTTTTAAAAATGATATTCCCCAAGTTCTATCAATGTCGATTGATGTTTTTGATATGTGGGGGATGGATTTCATGTGTCTTTTCCTCAATTCTGGTGGTCACACTTATATTCTATTGGTGGTGGATTATATGTCTAAACAGGCCGAAGCCAAGGCGACGGGGGAAAATGATGTAGCAACGGTAATTAGTTTCCCCATGTCAAATATCTTATATCGGTTCGGTGTTCCCTTAATTATAATTAGAGATATAGGAATTCCTTTTTGCGACAAAGTCATGGAATCCTTGCTTAAGAGATACATAGTTATCCGTAGGACATCTATCGCGTACCACTAGCCAAAAAATAGCCAAGCAATGGTATCCACATGAGAAATCAAGGTCGGACTTTAGAAGATGGTGAACACCCATCTAGAAAGGATTGGAGTGCCTGGTTGGATGATGCGCTTTGGGCCTACCAGACAACATATAAAACCCTGATCAGCATGTCACCCTTGAGAATCCTCTTTGGCAAAAGATGCCAACTATCAAAATTGAGTTCAAAACACCATGGGCAGTAAAACGCATGAATATGGACTTGAGTGAAATCAGGAAAAATAGGAAGTTGCAACTAAAAGAACTTGAAGAACTTATGCGCAACTTCTGTGACACCGCGTTAGTTTATAAGGAAATGACGAAAGAAAGGCATGATGAGTAAATAGTGAAGAATGACTTTGTGGTGGGATAAAAAGTCCTTGTCTTCCAATCTTGGCTCTGTTTCTTTCCAGGTAAATTGTGGTCAAGGTCGGAAGTTCTGTATGAGGTTAGCAATGTTTTTTTCTGACGGAGCAATAGACATGAAAGATGAAAAGGATGGCATTAAGTGGCTATACAATGGGAAAAGGGTGAAATATTTTTTTGAATGGGAAAATTTAGGAGTGTGCAAGGAGGTAAATCCCCTCCTTGGTGATCAAACCCATGCATAAATTATTCTATTTCAAATAAGTCGTGAGGACGACAATAAAGAAGGAAACGGTGCCTGGTTTTGTTTTAGTAGGGTGTTATAAATTGTTTGTGTAATTTGGGAATGTGTTTGGACTTTGGTGGTGTTTTTAGGGATTATTATTCATTATATTTTTGTTGGAAAAGTACTACCCTAAGTTTTCGTGTTTTGGATGTAGGAATTTTTGCGAGAAAAAATTGAAAGAACAAGTGTTTAGCACGGGTTATGCCATGCCTCGTCCTGAAAGCTGGCACGAGGCATACACACATCATGAGCCATTCCACAAGAATGATTTCAGGTGATTTTTGGACGGCCTTCAGTACTTTTTAATGTTTCCAACCTTTTCCTTACCTTGGTCACATGTATTGGGGACAATGCATCAACTAAGTGTGAGGGAGGGGTTGGAACACCTTTACCTGGTGGCATCTCTTTTTTTCTTACTGATTATCTCTCTGATTATCTCATGTGATTGAGTTTGGATGTTGATGACTATTTTTCCTTTCTTTTTCCCTCATTTAATTTTGTAAAATACTTTGTTAGTTTATTTTTGAATTATTTTTTTGGTGTGAGGGCACCTTTTCTAGTTTTTGGTATGGTGGAAAACCTTTGGTGGTGTTAATTTGTTTTTCTTTTATTATTTTAATCTAGTATGAAGCCCACCTTTGGGGGATTTTATGCTACACATAAAAATTGAAAAAATAAAATCCAATATATACCTGACTAAGTCAAAAACCTGAAAGGGCAACTTAGGCAACCATGGGAATGCCCGGATAGGTTGAGAAACCTATGAAAAAGTGAGAGGACATGGTGTGGAAAAAGGTGAGAAGTGAGTTCAATTTGTGTGAAGCTAGGGTGGAAACCCAAGATGTCTCCTAGGCAAAATGAGAGAAATTGGAAACTTTGTTACGCATCTCTTGGATTGTCTTTGGCGGTTACTTGGTTTCACTTTTATCATGTATACCTTGTTTTTTTCTTGTATGATTGGTTGGATAGGTTACTTTACCTTCTTTGGGGAGTGAGGTTTCTGAGAGTGTCACATATGGCAACTAGGGTAGCTTAAGAATAATGTTGAATGTATTGGTTAACTCTCTTTACATGCTAATTCCGCTTAAATTTTTGCTTGTTTTTGTTTACTTGAGGATGAGTAAATGTTTAAGTGTGGGGGGGGGCTTGATTTGAACCGAAAAGAATGCATTAACCGATACATTTGACACGTTTATTATCATGTTTTGGTTGGATGATTGCTAGGTTTTGTTAGGTTTACATTACAAGGGGTTTAGATAGCTATTGTTGGTTTTCATGTCTAAATACTTGGTTTTGTACACTTATTATACCTAACGGATGTTATGTCCTTAAGAGCATATCTAGATCTTGTTTTGTGGGCTTATTTGTTAGATTGCTCGTAAGCATTTCTGTAGTTTGTAGAAGGTCACCCGCAAGGGTGGTAGTGGATAGTAGAAGGCAATTCACCAGAATGGTAGTAGATAAAAGGCTGTGAGTTAAAACATGGTAGTAAATTGAACCAAGCTAGGGAGGAGAAAGGAGTCGAAGATCGGAAATGTAAGAATTGGCACAGTCGTGTAACACTACATAGGTCTTTCTATCCAAGGAGGGTGGTACCATGAAGCCTTAGCACGGGCCACGTAGAATAATTGCACGTGCTTTGGAAGATAGCCTCATGCAACTAAATATAGGCACAGGTCGTACCATATTGCATACCCAGTGCAAAAGCAAGTTTAATATACGTAGACCAGCCTACAGGAAGTGAAGAATCGCATGCCTGTTCCATCAGTTTGCTTAGAAATTGACTCCCATCGGTGGCCCGCAAGGTCATCACGGCCGATGTCGTCCACATGCTCAATGCGCGACCCCATCCAACATCCCGTGAAGAATGGAGCAAACATGTACTCAGAAAGGCCGAGAACTATGCACATTCGGTGGCCCATGCCAAATTACATGGGTCATGCAAAGCCGAGCCACACAGGTCGTGTGTCATATCCCGACCATGCTTGACGGTTGCTAGGGTTTAAGTGCCATTTTTGGCCTCTTTTAAGGCCAAAATTCAATCTACTATACATATATATAAGTCTATGTCTACTAGGATTTACGTTTGGCTAGTTAGATTTCATTCTCCTAATTTTACTATGATAAGGTAGAGAGAGAAAGCTACTAACTCTTCTCTCTTAGTTTTATTTTCTCTTAATTTTTTCCTAAGGGCATTAAATCCAACGGATCAATTGGTTTCAATGCTTAGGGAGTAGTGATTCAGCGTGGGTATTCATATTTGTATTCATGACTTGGTAGTTATTTTGTACGATTCTAAGATCTTCCTATACTTTTAATGCTTCTGAATATTGTGTTTACTTGTGCCTTACATTCTTCTTAAATGCATGATTCATATACTATGTTGGTATACACCTTAGTGTGCTTTTATTGTATGGTGCACTATTGTTGTCCCATAGGGCGTGTTGGCTAGGTTAATAGGAGGAGTAAGAAGTCTGCGACCGTGTGAGTGTATGCATGTGGGTTGTGAGCACAGCTCCGATGACTGTACGCTAGATAGACTAGATACTCGCTGGTGAATAATTGGACAGTAGCCCAATAGGTGGACATTATAGTACTGGAAACTTGGGTTGGCATAATTCGATTCTTGTCATCACAATCCTAGAGTCACCATAATGTGTCGATACCTGTGCCTCTATATACCTAGGTAGAAGCATTCACAGTAGAGTGCCCGTGACGTAATTCTTTCTATGGAATGAAGATAATTGCACAATGGCAAGGCCTTTGTTGCACTTCGCTAATTATAGAGACAGTGTCAATAGAAGATCGAGAGCACCCTTATGTGACAGATCGGGGAAAGTGTTGACTACATATCACACTATGTGACATAAGTATTAGGATAGGTTTTTACGTCTTGTACTTGATTGAATCTAGGATCGAAATATTATACCGGTCATGTAACACAAATATCCCTGAGTGTTAGTTTAATATAGTTTATTATCTTGTTCTTGCATGATTGTAGTTTGATAGATAAACCCCCTCCGCCAAAAAAAACCTTGTTTTTGTACATTAGCTATTCCTAACACGTGATCGGATTGATGACTCGATTGCGGCTTTGCATAGTTAACCTTTAAATTTCTAGCATCTCTGTGGATAACCCCGGACTTTCTGCTATATATCCCTTGGTAGTTTAGTAGTAAAAATAGGAGCAATATATAAATATCTATCTTTGTGAAGCATTCCTCGAGTTAGTAGATCTCTCAAAAGGTTTATTAGTGACCTCGAGGAGTGCAAATCATACCTCTTGGACTATTTGGATTGAACTCATAAGTTGTTTCCCAAATGTGTAAAATTGGTCAAAGAAATCCTCCGTTATAGTTGTACGGGTAGGTTGCACTCTAGGTGAAATCTCACCATCTTCATCTTCAATGTCCAAGCCAATAGGGTGTTGTAAAAGACCTTCTCGAACCTCAAATCCAGAGATAGGAAGAGGTCCTCCAAGACGTTATTGTGGTTGATGGCTATGCACTAGGGTTGCGGAAGTACCATAAAGCTGCAAACCGTGGTACCACCGTATAACTAAATAAAGAGATCTTCTGAGGTGGTGGTGGCAATCATTGAAACCCTTTCCAACGTATCCATGGTGTACCTCGTCCCCAATCGACCTAAGTTTTCCATAGCCAAGCGAGAGAGTGCCGAATGTCCTAAGTACTGTGAAAAAATCCCAAACATGTCTCCCATGGGTATCTTGTCGGCCTTCTTTTTTCCTACGGCTATGTAGTCTTCCACGAAAGTCTCCATTAAGTTGGGGTAGAAATTCCCCTTTAGATTAATCGCCAAAGGGATTTGCACATCCCGGTTTGGGTATTGAGAAATATCTCTGTGTCAAAGAACTCCCATGGATAGGATCTGGTATACGTACGGCAAAGCTGGGTGGACTATTGCAATAATCATACCCATATGCTTCCTTTACATACCCTCCAAGTCCACCAAAAGCTCGTAAACTAGAACCGATGGCCTTATCGGTAAGTATTTGAAATTTCCTTCATGTATTTCCCCCCAAATGCTCGAGCGACCTCCATATGAGTCATCGAATACTTCTTGTCGTCCAAGTGGAAAGTGATAGTCCTCCTTCTGTCACTGTCCGACGTTGGCTTCACGATTGCCTAAAATTCCAAAGTCCTACTAATGTATGTCTTGGAGTACATCTCTAGAAATCCTTCTAGGCCTATCCGACCTAGCAAGCAAGTGGGTTAGTGCTATTGCACATGAAATTTGTCTACAAGATGGTCCTCTTTTGCCTATTGAGATACTTCCATTTATGGGCCACACTCCCGGTAATGTTGGCTAATCCCATGAACTCATCAACAGCAATGGATGGGGTAGGAGAAATAGGAGTGTTCGGCTCTTGTTTCCCAACTTTAGTCTATCTCTTCCATTTATCACCTCGGATAGTTGTTATTTTCTCTAGCTTACTCCTTTTAGGATCCTTTCTACCACAGCAAGAAAAAAATGGTAATTGTAAGAACATACAAGCATATGCATCACATATTACCTAACAAGAACCATTCTTCCTAAACATCCAACCCATGGTAAATCATGTAATCACTACACGAGAATCATAAACTTCTCCCACACTAAGTTTAAGCAAAAAACATGCTATAACCCACATACTTCCCTGAAACACCAAAAGAAATTGAACTTCATGCTTCCCACATACAACACAATCATGCTAAAGAAAGTAAGGAAACACGAAGTTCAGAAAGTTACCCGAAGTTGTTGGCTAAGAGCTGAAAATCACACAAGAAGAAGCAAAGAATGCTCTCCTCTTAGAGAAGGTGTCCAATTTTTGAATTCATGAAATTGTGAAGTGAGGGTGGATTTTTTTTTTAAGTACATATAGTGGGTTAAATTACCATTATTGATGGGAGAATATACTCTGAATTCATATTCAGAGAATTATAGATCTTCTACAAATAAATTTGTTTAAGAGAGAGACAAAAAGGGGAAGTAATGGTTTAGGCAAACAGAAAAGTTTGGAGTAAAATATTTTATGGAATAATTCTCAATGAAGGTGTTAATGTTGGGTGTAGTACAACTGACATTAACCATTTAGGAAAGAAGAGATCTGAGGAATTAAATGGGGGAAAAAGTGCATGTTTTGGGAAAAAATGAATTCTGCCAAAATTCTTCAATTCTGCCCAACTGCAGTATTCTTCGATAGGCACGAGGTATGGCATGACATGTTCCACATGAAGGCCTCGTGCTTGCTCATCTTAAACGGGCCTTGTACCTTACATTATCCTTTCTCACCATCACCTTCCTTTTTCTTACACATTTTCATCCAAATCCTATTTCCTTCTAACCACAAACAAGAGACACGATATTAGACTAAATAATCAACCAGAATTCCACACATAATATTTTTCACACAAACACAAACATTCAAAAATCAAATAAAAAGAAAATAAAAAAAATAAGGAAAAACATCATATATTATTGTCGTCCTCATGACTTATTTTTCATACATTCTAAATTAAACAAACCTACCATTGGGTATCTGGAGTCTCCATCCGCGACCCCATCCACAATGACATCTATGTGGAGAGCCATCCACATAGTGTCACCCTTACCTTCGTGCTCTTTGTCCACAATAGAGAGTGTATGTCCATCCTTAGATAATATTGAATCCTTAGCCATTTTCTCAGGTTAAGGAGGTGGCCTAGGATGTTTTAAGTCCTTTCCAATCTCCACCAACCGCTGCAAGTTAGTGAGCATTGAAAAGAAATCCATAATAGAATGATTATCACTAAACTCATGCATGGCATAGGTGTCATCAACATTTTTTTCACAATCAAGGCTCAAGCCACTCTTCCTCTCATCAATATCATCAAGGCACTCACCATCATAAATAAAAAAAACTCATCACATTGAACAAATTCATCACAAAAAGTTATGCCATTGCATATAAGAGAAGAAATGGGTAATTCATGCTTAGAATTGTAGATTTCAAAACCAAACTTGTCAACTTCATCCTCTAGGGTTAGTGCTCCCAGATGAACATCTATTTTGATGCTTGATATTTCTAAGAATGGTCTCTCCAATAAAATTGGGGTGCACCTCCATTGTGCGGTACATCAAGAACTTAGAAATCCACTGAAAACACTAGCTTGCCTACCCTAACCATATTATACTTGACAATACTCTAGGGTTAGCTTGGGAATGGTCGACTAGCTCGATAATCATCCAAGTGTCTCTAAGTTCACCTATGTCAAGATTCTAATATAGGCTAAATGGTATAACATCACAAACAAGGTACATGTACCCACGACTTTGCATACGCCTGGTAAATCACCAACCCACACAACGCGTAACCTATACTACAACCCTACATACCACAGGGACAATGATCTGGGAGGACCCCCACAACAATTAACCACCTCCCTCATTCTAAACATATCCCCAACCCCAAAACATCAACCTCCCTATTCACTCCTGTTATATTACCCACCCAATTGGTTTAGTTATATTTATCTCATTAACTTACCTCATACAAAAATAAAACATTGGACGTAAAAGGACACATACAAACATAGAATGTAACAACAACAAATCCTTTATGTCAAACCTTCCATATTAAGACCCCGAATCGAGGTTTAGTTACAATAGCCCAAACTATGTACGCAAAAATACCTCGTACAAAGGTATATTTACAAAAACCTTATTAAATAAACATACCACAAAACACTAATGGCTCCAGTTAGACCAAAGATACGAAACACAAGCCCTAGGTACTACTAGATAGCCCAGAAACTAAGACCTTCCTGGAGCTACATTCCTCTTGGATTATCTCTGCTAGTTTCCATGGCAAGTGTAAATACACCTCATCTAGGGTAGCCCTGCAGTCTCCATATGCCGTGTATGCTTCATGTAATAAGACTTGTGGTGAATAATATGCCACAACCCGAACGACCAAGTTACATGCTAATTAGGTACACTTAATACGCATAAATCTCCAGAACTTGATGTAAACCCTCCACTTGCGACTCCAGGCAGCAATCACTAGCCTTATAACACTCTTAGTAGCGCTAAAATCTATACATTGACTCTTAGCAGTTTTGGCACGAAGGTTACCGTTTACCTCCTGTTTTTTCTTCAACAAAATCTCGAGCTATTGACACCTTTCCTTTTCCTAGAAACAACTCACTTTCTCGTGTTCAACCTCTCGACACCTTTCCTTTGCCTAGATTTTTGAGAAATGGATTTTCGAGGGGCCAGCAGATTTTGAGGAAACATTGGAGAAATAGAGTTAGGGTTAAAATTTTGGCTAGTTGAGCCCAAACTAATTGAGGGTATAATGCATTTTATTTCTCTATTACTATTCCTCAAAATGCTTCTAAATATGGTAAGTGTGCAACTTATAGGGACGCGGATAAAAAAGGAAAGTGTAAAGTTTAAACGGGACCAGAGGGAGTATTTAACTTTTAATGCTTAGTAATTGAATTAAAAATAATATACTCCCTCCAACTCAGAATAAATGGCAAATTGAAATGTGGCTCGTTAGAGCATCTCCAATGATACGAAGGTATCCCATGAATATCGTAGTCACACGTCAAAGTGTAATAGGGTTGCGATATGACGTATTTAGAGATGCTTGGTTTTAGAAACATCAACCTTCAATGCTAAAGTTGTAGTTGCACACATTTTCTTACTTCCACCAAACATTTAATCAATAATTTTAATATTTTACATAAATACCTATTATTACTACTTGTACTTATTATATTTATGAAGTGTATGTAATTATAAAAAAATATGTAAAATATATTTCATTTCATTTTAAATATTCGATAATGTTAAGGTCTAAATTCTATTATTGCATAGTAAAAAACTAAAATAAAATTAATATTTAATTATCAAATTTAAATAATAATTAAATTCTTAAATAAACTATGAATACATGTGCACTATTATTTATATAATAATTTATCACTATATTATTACTTTGTATTTTTAATATATTAATATCTAATATAATTATATAACTTAGACAAAGTTTTGGGAAAAACTGTCTTTCCATAGGCATATGGAAATACGGGGTTGAATTAGAATTATAGCAAGGTAAAACGTTTTAGTTACAATATTAACAAATTATTATGTAATGTGTAGTAGTTATAAGTTTATGACCCGATTAATGCAACCCAAAAAATTTATCTTGATTTATTCAAATTTGCAGTTTTAACGTTGGTCTTTCCATAATTTATGGAAATACCGTCTTTCAAGAGATGGATTCTATAACTTAAATGGTTGGGGATAAAAAATAAATATCAAAAGTTATAATTCATATATTTTGTTAATTTTATTTATCTATACAATTTTAAAATCTTAACTTTAAAAATGATTTAATCAACCTTCGATTGAGTATCAATTTTTTAAAATAAATTTTCTGAAATTAAATACGGTAAAATTTACCATGTTAATAATAAAATAATTGGCCAAAATGTATACGTGTCCAAAACGAGGGCTTCAACATGAGGTCTGAATACAGAAGTTCTATTCGATTAAAAATACATCCACATCACATTCGAGCATTCAAATGACTCTCGCGTTGTATTATGTGACAATCGACATTCACTCAACTGGAAGGAGTACTCATCATGCATGGTTTCATTGGACCTTGAGTGGTGGAATTTTGTTGGTCATTTTGACTTTGACATTGTCAACATGATGCCTCTTTTCTACGCTTCCAGAGATTTAAGGACGGAGTCAATGTCTTT
>JAULKJ010315756.1:0-10717 GCA_032355405.1 Rubia balearica | reverse complement strand
ATTCTAATAGCTACATGGTTTAGTTTAGAAGAATGAAGTGTTGTGTCTTTACACGACACTTGTTTCCAATAAATACATGTATTTGCATGCAGTGTTAAAATATGGTTATACACAGAGAACACAAACAATGAGGTGTTTGCAGAATTGCATACAAAATCCAAACCAACCAAAAAAGTACTATAACGTTGAAAACTAAGCACATTGATATTGATTATCATTTTGTGCGTGAGATGGTGTCTTCTGTCAAGCTCAAGATTGCTCATATTTCTACGGAACAACAGCTTGCTGACATTTTTACAAAGAGTTTACCTCATCCTCAATTTGAGTTCTTACGGTCGAAGTTTTGCATCGCGAAAAGTCCCACGTTTCGCTTGGGGGATAATAGAATATTAGATGAATTAGAATCAGGTCTAGAAATGAATACCCTTTCAGATTTATTTTGTATATGTCTTTTTCCATATATGATTCTACCTTGTATACCCTTTGTACTCACTATATATATATATGAATACACACAACCACAATTATTTGTGGGATTTACATTACATCTTTATAACATCTTTATAAGATGAAAGGTAGAAGCCATGGATAAATTGGACACTTCACACCTTGAAAAATTAAAAGGTATATTTTCTCATTCTTCAAGTTCCTAGAGAGAGGGAGCATTATTTCTCAATTTCTCACCAACTTATTGTTTTCAAAATCGCATTCATAATTATATGAATACTTACAAAAATATTAATGGATGGAGATGGTTTATGGTTAATTAACATCGGGTTGAAGCGGTCTCATGCTATCGCTACAATAAAAATGAACTATTACTCTGCTCATTTTATCTCAATTTTTTGGTATTTTAAATAATCGAGGTAAAAAGTTCTTTTACCTAAATTTTTCTGAAGTACATAATATCATTTACCTCGATTAAAAAATAAGGTAGAAAGTACTCTTTTTACCTTGGTTATAAAAAATAGGTAAAAAGTCCGGAATGTCCGACGCCGCACGTCTTTCTCACTTACCGACGTCGGTTGTTTTTGTGACCGATGTCGCACTCCCCCCTCACAGACATGAATGACCGGCATTTCTACGTCGATTATGTTTGTGACCGGCATCACATGACCTTCTCGCATGCATGAAATGACGTACGTTGCATGCCTTTCTCACTTACCAACGACGTTTAATTTTATTACCGACGTCACACGTCCATTTCGCTTGCATCAATGACCGACATTGCTCGCGTTTCTCGCCTACCAACGTCGGTTGTGTTTGTGACCGACGTTGCACGACCCTCACACAGTTATGAAATGATTGGTTTCACTCGCTTTTCTCGCCTAATGAAGTCGATAGCCTTTGTGACGGACTTCGCACGACCCTCTGGGCAGACATGTGCCATATTCACATTCACTATTTGTATTTTGTTATTAATAATATTATTTTATTTATTAGTAGATGAATAATTAGATAACACCCTTACTATGCATGATTTTTAAAAATATATTAATAGTGTAATTTATTTTTTTTAAAATAATTTTTTTATACAATTCCATTTTTAAATTTTTTAAAAAATATTTCAAAAATATACTTTTAACTATTACTTTATCTTTATATACTTTATAATTGTATAAAATAAGTAGTGTATAAAATTTTATTTGGTGGAAAATGGAGTTTATTTATTAATATTCGGTTTCGATCACATATGACTCGAACACTACATTCAATTTATTTCATTTGACATGTGGCAAATGTGGCGGGGCTAAGGGTTGCTCTTTTAGTAAGATTTATACATGTGTAGATTTTGACTTGACTTTCTATATATAAGTACAAATAATTAAGTTTGACCTTAATCAATCACCGGTAAATCCTTAATTGACCTTTCATACATAAATAATAATGAAAATGTTATGGGAATACGAATACTAAACGGTTAAACCTTGACTTTTCATATATAAGCACTAATAAAATGATTTGATTTTAACTAATCAACGGTTAACCCTTAATTGACTTTTCATAAACAGACATCAATAAAATGGCTTGACTTTAACTGATAAACGGTCAACCGTATTTGACTTTCCATATATAAACACAAATATAATGGTTTGATTTTAACTAACCAACGGTCAAACCTTACTTGACTTTTCATACATAAACACTAATAACTAAGGTTTGACCTTAAGTAATTAATGATCAACTCATATTTGAATTTCCATACATAACACTATTGAAATTGTTTGATCTTGTCTAATCAGCGATTGACCCATACTTGACTTTACATAAATAAATACTAATAACTTAGGTGACCTTAATTAATCAACTGTCAATCCTTATTTGACTTTCCATACATAAACACTAATGAAATGGTTATAATTTAACTAATTAACGGTCAACACTTATTTGACTTTACATACACAAACACTGATGAAATGATTATAACTTAACTAATTAACGGTTAACTCTTACTTGACTTTCCATACATAAATACTAATGAAAAGGTTTGATCTTAACTAATTAACTATCAACCCTTAATTGACATTTCATACATAAACACTAATTTAAAGGTTTGATTTTGACTAATCAAAGATTGACCCTTACTTAACTTTACATAAATAAACACTAATAACTAAGGTTTGACCTAAATTATTCAACAGTCAACCCTTATTTGACTTTCCATACATAAATACTAATGAAAAGGTTTGATCTTGAGAAATCAACGATCAACCCTTACTTGACATTCCATACATAAACACCAATGAAATGGTTATAGCTTAACTAGTTAACGGTCAACCCTTACTTGACTTTCCATACATAAACACCAATGAAAAAGTTTGACCTTAACTAATCAACGACCAACCCTTATTCACTTTCCGTATGTGAACGCTAATAAAATTATTTGTCTTTAACTAATGTCACTTATTTGACTTTCCATATATGGGAGCTAATGAACTATGAACTCTTACTTGATATTCCGTGTATGAACACTAATGAAATGGTTTGAATTTAACTAATCATCAATGAACTCTTACTTGAATTTTCATACATAAACACTAACGAAAATGTATGACTTTAACCAATGAATGATCAACTCTTACTTGACTTTCCATGTATGAACACTGAAGAAATATTTCTATATATATATATATTTGATTTTTAAACTAAATTTTAATGCTAAATTTAATATTCAAAAATTGGTAAATACAATGTAACGATCTTATTTCAGCCCAATGACCCAGACCATACCCCTATAAATACCCAAAACCTAATCACCCTTCCTGGGCCTTTCCCTTATTGTTAGACAACAACCAATGCCTCAATCTTCTCTACCTTCTAAGCCACTATTTCTACACCTCCATCTTATTCTCCTTTGGTTCCAGCTATGCTAACACCGCCATGTACAGCTAGGCATCTCCACCGATGCGAATCGACGCCATTGCTACGAGGCAATGTCACCGTTTACCGCTCAACGCTATAGTTCGATGCCATCGATCAATGCCAGCGCTCAACATGAGCGTGAGATGCTACCGCGGTTCGACACCACCACCGTTCGATGCTCCGCGTTCGATGCCACGAAGCACCACTTCCGCCTCACTTCGCCGGAGCACTCTACCGACACCACCACTTCCTCGCCACCTGACACCATTGCTGAGTGAAGCTTTAGAGCATTCAATTAGTTTTATTTATTTGATTTATTTTCATAGATTTAATTGTGTTCATTTGTTACGTTCGAAATCGTTGAATACTGTGTATACCAATTCTGTTTAATTATTGTGTAATGGTTCAGAATTTGGGTACTATATGGGCTTTCTGGAAAATATTTGGGTATGGGCTTGCCAGGAAAGTCTCTTCGGGCGTGAACTACCGAATGCAGAACCGGCGGTAGTTTTTTTAAGTCAGTAAACACACCTACCGACATCGCACCTTTGTCGGTAGGTTTTTTTACTTTGATTTTGATTACTGATGTCGCACACATCAGCCTTGTCGGTAGAAATTATTTACCTTGCCTTTTATTTTTTTTATTTTGATCGAGGTAAAAATTGAGGTAAAAAAATTTAATCGAGATTTACTGAGGTAAAAAAATCACCTCGATTTTTAATCGAGATAAAAAAAGAATATTTTTTACTACACCTATATTTACCTTAATTTTGTTAGGGTTGGTAATCGAAGTAAAAACCCATACAGAACAGAGGTAATAAGTGTTGTTTCTTGCGGTGTATACCTGAGTGTCTACTTCTCTGAATTTTTCATTTTACAATAATTTTTATCAAGTTAGGATGAGTATTGTATTGGAGTTTGTAAGGAGTGCTTTCTCTTTTAGGCTTGAATGAATTCGACCCGAATGCAATATGGTAGAAACTAAACCCGGAAGCAAATGGGGAGGACGCATTAAGAGGAAGCGTCTTCTTCCCTTTATTTTAAATTTTTTTGAAACTCAATCGAATTATTAAAAAACCCAAATATTCTGCTTCCCCAAAAATCATAAAACACTGACCCAAATTCAAAATTTTGTTGCCACATATAGCTTGTTGCCAGCCGTTGAAATCTTAATGCCGGTAGTAATTATATCCCAAATTCGATTTAGGTGTATAAAATAAGTGGATAAAATACATTTCTAAACATAAAAAGCACACAAATATAAACAAAATAACATAGAAAGAAAGAAAGTGTGTTAGGTATAAAGGAATGGATATGGATGGCAAAATAGACTCGTAACTCACGGGTCAAGCAGGTTGTCTATTGTTAAACCCGGGTGAGTATGGGTAAAATGGGTACTAGGTTAAATGGGTAATGAGTCAAATTGGTAGTTACAAAATATGGGTCGGCGCGGATTGGGTTTATGGGTTGACCGTGAGTTTACCCATATGAGTTGAAGTCCACTGGTTTACCCATATGGGTTGGTACATAAATCCATATGAGTCAATATATAGGTTGAAACTCGCGGGTTTACCCATATGATTTGGTATATAAATCCATATGAGTCAATATATGGGTTGAAACCCGCGGGTTTTACCAATATGGGTTGGTACATAAACTCATATGAGTTCATATGTGGGTTGAAACCCTTGAGTTAAATGATATTCAACCCGTGGGTTTCGCGGATTTCAACCGGACCCATTTTGACCCCACTTATTTTTTAATCTATTATAAAATGGGTTGAAATGGGTCATACCCTTATTTTTTATATACCAATTTTACCCAACCCATATTTGACTTGTCCACCCATTTGCCACCCCGAATGAAGGTTGTATTACTCTACCTTACAACATAAAAATATTTTAATACTTTTATTAATATAATAACCATCATATCTATTATTTTCATTTTGATAATAAATAAAATTTTAATTATATTAAAAAATACTCTATAATATAATATAATAATATTTATATTTAAAATATTATAATTATTATTTAAAATACAAAAATAATAAATTAAATTATTTATATATGATTTTTGTATTGTAAAAAAATAACACGGTTAGAGACTGTGTCCTCTCCTTTTTTATTTTTAAAATAAAAATACTAATGAGTTCATAATATTTTAAATAATAAAACATAGAGAACGCGTTCTCCAAATGCAACTCTAATTTTTTGGTTCATTTCATTCTACTAAAAAGGAATAATAATTCCCTTCGCAAAAATTGAAACAAAATAAAAAATGATGATGCGTCCTCTATTTTCCCTTTTAAAAATAAATAATAACGAGGACGCATTTGTCATCTATTTTCCTCTTTTTTTAAAAAAATAATAATGAGAGGACGCATTTACCAAATGCGTCATCTATTTTCCCTGTTTTTGAAAAACAATAATAATGAGAGGATGTATTTTAACAAATGCATCCTCTATTTTTTTGAAACATTAATAAGAGAGGAAGCACTTGTCAAATATGTCCTTCTTATTTGCATGCATGTCCCGTTAGTGTAGCATCAAATCAATAATTTTCTCAGTTTGTAAGTGCGGAATCACTTCATGGTTGTCATATACTCCCTCCGTCCCACAATAAATGGCACCACCCTTGCAACACGGTCTTCAACGATCATGTTTGACCAATCATATCTCTAATTACACACAATAATTTTGTATAAAAATTAGATATTTAGAAAATATATGTTAAGATAAATATAACAATATCTCACATGATATTTTCATTTTATATATATTAATATATAATTAGGGTCAAAATTTGTCAACTTTGACCACTGAATAGTAAGTGTGCCATTTATTGTGGGACGGAGAGAGTACGTTTTAGTTGTGCATCCAAAACTTGAACCACTTGGTAGTATAATCATGAAGCATACAAAAGAGGTACTTACAAATTTATAGTAAAAGAGTAGCAAGTGAACAAATAAATGAAGATGTTTTTTAAAATAATTAAATTTTTCACTGAAACAAGATTTTATTGAGTTCTCATCCCATTTCTATTAAGCTCAATTTTCACAATGGGCGATTACTATTTTTTAAATTTAATCAGGTTTAAAGGATTCTCATCTCTTTTCTATTACGTTCATTTTGCACAATGTACGATTACAAGCAGTCAAACTGTGGGGGTAAACTCCTTTACACTGAGTCGCAAATAAACATAGCAATTCTAATCTAAGAACTCAGTGGCAATAAGAGAAGAGTTACACAAAGCCACTAATTGATAGATTTTTTAAAGTATATCGTGTATCCCATCAGTCCAACATTTAATCAGATTGTTCCTGTGTTTACTAACTTATTTTTTGTTCATCTATTCTTGGTGTGTTTATTTGCGTGGCTAAGTGATCTATGTGATGTTAGACTCTGTTTAAATCTCTACACTTACTGTCATGCTTCTAAGATATTCGTGGATTTAATCCAGATCTAATATACAAAGCCTTCACAGCCTTAGGTATGTCAATCTGCGAAGCACCACTAGGATGCCCATTTTCATGGCCCGACCAACCATGGCCACCCCTAACACTAAACTTTTGAGGAAACCTAATCGCCAAAACCATATCACCTACTCCCATCACATCTCGAGGAAAAACATCAGGCGAAGAACCCCATGTATAAGTCTCCCCTACCTATAGAACATACAAACACCCTTTTAAGAGAGAGAGAGAGAGATAATAAGGTATACATAACATTACAATGTAAGGTACATGATCTTAGAGCATAAGGAGTCATCATTCCGTAGAATAACGTTACACAGATTATCGCTACATCAACATAGCTAGCCTACCTTAGGAATAGTCATCTCATCTTCGTCTATAAGACTACCGGGAAACCCCTCTTCACCCATTACAATAACACAAGCACCATAAGCCTCGGTCGCAATGCCAACCCACAATTCACCATTAACCCTTCCACGCTCAATAATAGTCCCACACCGGTCAATCTCACAATTATCCACCCCCATAGAAGGAAACAAGCCCATCCTAGTCAGCTCCCTAACCAAATGAAAGGCAGCACTCACTCCATACACTATCTTGACTAGACCCTCATCCACAATGTACTTTGCATTTTCCAACGCCTGCTTTAAGATAGACCCCTCAACCAAACTAGTTATATCCAATTCAAAATTCTTCTTGTGAATGTGAGCCATAGCCTCTCACCTTCCAACCTTAGTCATCTTCACGTACATAGCTTCGAGTGATCCTTGAAAAAATCATGCGTTCCCACCAATTTATCAACCAACCAACAAACAGGAATAACTTAGATGGGAAGACTATCTTCCTTCTGAGCTTTAAGCTGACCACGCAGAGCCGAGTTTGAAGCATCCTTCTCCTCACAGAGGACCTACAATCTTGTCAAATCCGTTTCCATTTCATTGCTAATTGTCTCCCATTTTTCTAGGAATGATTCAAGTAGCTCTAGCTTCTCCCTAATTTCTTTGACCTTGCTCACATATTCAACATCATGTTCAACGGTGCCAATCAGAGCATCACCTACCTACATACACACACCCATTAAATTAATGGGAGCAAAAGTACATGACTAGAGTTAATAAAGCCAAACACCTATTGGCATATCCAACCACGCTAGCAAACTTGTAAACATCAATCACACGCTCCCGGGATAACTTTCGGGTGTTCACAACAACGACACCACCCTCTGACCACATCTCCTCATCCCGGTTAGTAACCATCAACCCTGACAAGCTGTAATATATCACACCTACAAAAAGTACATATACACATTAGTGACCTGCATAATAGTAATAAACCAATAATCTTTCAAGACAAGTCGAGTACCATACCCTGAATGCCTTAAGGCCTCCCTACCTCCACCGCATGAGTAATTAGCTCTCTCATAGAACTCGTGTCCTTCTTCCATTTGCCTCTCTACCCACTGGCACATTGTCATTCCACAATGGCATTGAATCATTACCATAACATTTTACATGTACAAACTTATTTTCCTAGCTACCATAGTCGTCAGAGAATCCTTGCATAAGATCAAACTTTGAAATTACAGGATAGAAAGTCACCAAAGCTTCAGCCATGTCCACCTTGCGAATATGATAAAACGTAGAAACAAGGTTCAATACAAAAAATGTTCTTGTCCTTATGACAAACTTGTTTAAAACCAATCAGTATGGCCACCCCCCGAGAATGCAACTGAGCAAGAGCAACACCATAAGCCTCTAATATGCTCATTAAGTAATCAGGGATAGGTAGAGTTAGATCATACTACAGTGATGCTCATACGCACTGAACAATCCTGGCGGTGGCCTTAACAAAACATCACCGGTGCAAGGAACCATGATCTCACATACAGATAAACAGTGATGATACTCCCTCAATGCAGACACACTGGTTACATTAAGTACACTGCTACAACTCCCATCACATGAGTAACCAGCTCTCTCATAGAGCACGTGTCCTTCTTCCATTTTACCTCTCTACCTACAAGCACATTGTCATTCCATAATGTCATTGAGTCACTAGCATAAATTTTACATGTATAGCCTTATTTTCCCAACTACCGTAGTTGTTAGAGAATCCTTATACGAGATCAACCTTTGAAATTACAAGATAAAAATTTACCAAGAATTCAACCATGTTCATTTGCAAAAATGATAAACGTAGAAAAAAATTACACACTACAAAATTTCTTATCCTTATGACAAACATGTTTAAAACCAATTAATATGGCCACCCCCTGAGGATGCAACTGAGCAAAAGCAACACCATAAGCCTCCAATATGCTCATAAAGTAAGTAGGGACGGGTAGAGTTCGACCATACTACAAGTGATGCCCATACACACTGAACAAGCCTGTTAGTGGTCTTAACACAAATCACTGGTGCAAGAAACCCTGATCTCACGTGTAGACAAATAGGGATAATACTCCCTCGTTGCAACCACACCGGTTACAGTAAGTACACTACTACAACCCCTTCCCACCACAATTGAATATTATAGATAATGAAATTACAAAAGCATGTTTTATCTATATCCCCTCTGATTATTTAGAGACTGAGCACGCAACTCAGAGTAATTTTTTGAAATGATGTTAAATAATAACACCCTTACCGCTCCTTTTATATTTCAAATTTATCCTTATTTCTCAGGTCACTAACAACTGCTGCAAAAAAGAGAGAATATGAAGTGAAAGCCATTGAATTCACCAAGAAGTCGATACTCACTTCGCAACTGACTTCCTATCACAATTCTATAAAGCCATTGAATTCGCTTTATTAATCCAACTCATGTCAGAACTTTTCTCATTTTGATAAAAAGTATGACCACTTAGCTACCCACGACTCCCTAGGGCTTCTGGTATACACCTTTCCAAACCGAGTGAAGTCTAGCACCAAAGTCAACACCTTGCATAAGTGGAATGGACCAATGAGCACAGGAAACATCCCTTTGTATAATAGGCGTACCTTACCCTGAGAAGAAAGACAATCAACACCCACGAGCATTCTAATAGGATCACAATCCAACAATAAGAAACACATAACGCGGACCACGATCACACGATCCACCAACTATAAATGAAGACCAAGAATGATGAAAGTGGTAATAACATATTAGCTAAAACACAGATACAATAAAATATTGATTGGAGCATTGAAGTTTAATCCTGGGAACTCCCCAGGATCTTGTCTATAGATCTTTGAGACGACCAAACTGATCCGCGCCGATTCTAGAGATTATGTTGGGCCGAAAGGAATTCCCCACATTAATAATTTAGTTTCATTCAATTTAAAATCAGAATGTGTTTTATTTAAGTGTCCGTCTCTTGAAAGATGGTCTTTCCATAAGGCATGAAAAGACCAAGGTTAAAAATACAAATTAGAAGAAATTAAGATAAAATTTCCGGGTTGTATGAATCAAGTTATAAATTTTATATTACTACACTTTGCATAATAAAGTTTTAATATTGCAACTAAGACCCATTTACTTTTTATTATTTTAATTAAACACTGTCTTTCCATAAATTTATGGAAAGACAGTTTTCCCAAAACTTTGCCTTTATTTAATTACAATAATATTCAAACAGTAGAGAAAAATATAACTATTTCCATTCTACTTCTAACAAGAATACTTTTACTATTTTCTTTAAAAAAATTGTTTACTAAAATTTATTATAGAAATATTAATTGATTATATATATACTCCCTCCTTCCCACTTTAAATTGTTTATTTACTTGTTGAGAGTCAAATTTTGTAAAATTTGACCATAAATATAAATTAATATATTAATAATAAATATATCATGTGAGATATTGTTAGATTTGTCTTAACATCTATTTTCTA
>JAULKJ010315737.1:0-10718 GCA_032355405.1 Rubia balearica | reverse complement strand
GAAGAATAGAAAATGCAAGAGGAAAATAGGAGAAATAAAGTAAGGAGCAAGGACGCCATTTCATATTTTGTGAATTTTCATTTTTTTAAAAAATAAGGGCAAAACTGTATTTTCACCTTATTCCGCCAGTAAACTAGTTGACTAAAAAGTCAACGTGGTCAAGGGTTATTTTAGCACTTTCTGAAATTGCAGGGTTATATTGGCACTTTCAGCATAAATTCGGGGTCATTTTAGCACTTAGACCTTTTTTAATTCAAGGGTAAAATCATCTTTTCCTTAAAATCTGGTCATAAATCAGTTGACTAAAAAGTGAAATGAGTCAAAGGTTATTTTGTCACTTTCTGAAATTGCAGGGTTATATTGGCACTTTCAGCCTAAAGTCAGAATTATTTTAGCACTTAGCTCAAAAATTTTATGTACATTTTCGGTCCCACCCCCCTCAAATAAAATTTCTGATTTCACCCCTGTTTCTAAATGATAATTAAAATGAGTTATTCATAATTGATTTAACAATTAGTCGGTATAATTGGAGACTTTCTCCTTTTCTTTATTCTTGAATTTTATATTAATCCTAAACTAAATTATTTAAAAATTAAAATATGTGATTAGATTTTAAGACGATGAGACGTGAGGTAGAATTTTGCTTGTCGAAGGACCATATGGCTTTATTATTTGGAATTGAACATTCCGAAGGTATAAATTTAAAACTCTCCTATTTAACTCACCTACCACTTCTGTCATACATATAATTTTGGGTACTTAAATGTTAGTATTTAATTACCTAGGCTAGAGGTAATACGTGAGGTAAATAAATACTAACATTAGTTTATTTTATTTTAATTTTTAATTCAATTTAATATAATAATAATTATTATTTAGTTTTCTTAATATATGTCAGCTGGTCAATTTAGTTCAGAATAAAGCAAACAATATAACATGACCATAGTTTTATGGAAAAATCTTGGGAAAGACCGTATTTCCATAAACTTATGGAAAGACGGAGTTTAATTAAAATAATAAAAGGTAAAAGGTTTTAGTTATAATATTAAAAGTTTATTATGCAACATTTTGTAGCTATAAAGTTTATAACCAGATTCATGCAACCCAAAAATTTTATCTTCATTTTTTCTAATTTACACTTTAAACCTTGGTCTTTCCATGACTTATGGAAAGACCGACTTTCAAAAGACGGACTCATTTTATAATTAATATAAGTAACGAGGTGATTTAATTTTTATTTTTCATTTATTGTAACAATATTTCTATAATTTTGAAAATTATTAAAATGCATTTTAAAATATCATAATTATAGTCTGAACCTAAAAATTATCGTAACAAGGTTTTTATTATTGATCTAACAGTTAGACTGTGGAACATGAAAAAACATGTTGCTCATTCTTTGATTAGAAAAAAAAGAATGAGATATTTAAGTTATTGTGTCTGATTCAATTTTCTAATTTAGTAATTAGATTATGCACGTTTGGTAACATTTACTTTTTAAATTATTCTATTTTAATGTATTTTTGGATGATACAATATTTATAAATTATTATTCTGGAATTAATTGACGAGTATTGTAATAAGAATATAATCTAGTACGTATAAATGTAGTATGGCTTACGAGTTGTTGATTACGATGCAGCGGTCTCCGTATCTATATCCATTTTTGCTCCTCTAGCGACCGTCTCCAGCACCACCTTCACCTTGAAGTTTTTGGTATCGTCATTCATGGGCGGTCTACGGGCATGCTCCTTGATTAAACTAGTGATCAAATGCCCATTGGAAAATTCCTTCTTGCTGATCTCGACAAATTTGTCCATGTTAAAGAATGTATTTCTTTTCCATGTTATAATAGAAGATCATAAGCCTATTAAGGGTTATCACGCATCCCATACTGATGGAAGGACATCCAAGTCATATTTGTCTACTTGCCCAGGTTGATCTGTTTACAAACTAAAATACTTATGCCCGGTGTCTAAGAGACACGAGAGTTGGGACTTAGACTTACGGAATTTGTTCTAGTATGTAATTAGAGATAGAATTAGATTTCAACACCTTGGTCGATGTGCATTTACAGTGTAGTCATTTAATGTAGCGTGACTTCGCCGCCTCATTGAAGAATCGCCGACTTACCATGGGTTGTGGACCACACTAGTGTCCACTTTGCATTCTCATTTTCCGTAGGAGGATGACGGATCTGGCTGGTTTATTTGGCTTACCCCATGGCGTGTAGGGAACTGACGAACAAGACGCCTTGGATGTTAATGGAATCTACAATTTTGATCCCCAACTGTGAAATGTAATGATTTGGGAAGATTGGATTTATTTATTTAGAGCTGAAATTGGTGGTGGTCGAGGAATTGCAAATTAGATTTTGATATTTTAGAATTTAAGGAAGAACATTGGTTGTATATAACATGGGTGCCAAATTTTTTACGCGTTTCTTTTAACAATTATAAAGGGTCACGACTAGGGTTCCAAACACGGATTTTTAATCATTTTCTCTTAGATAAACAATTTTTTCAATAAAAGAAAATAAATTCATGATGGAATTGGAATTGGTTGTAGTAGGGGAATGACAAATTAAGTTTTGAGATTGTAGAAATTGGGGAAGAATATCGGTTGTATATGACACGGGTGCCGAGTTTGTAACATATTTCGTTAAACAATTATTAAGGGTCGCGACTATAGTTCCAAACTTGGATTCTTAATCACTTTCTCTTAGATAAACAACTTACAATAAAAGAAAAGAAGTTCAAGGTGGAATTTTCCAATTACTAAGCAACTTCGTAACATAGCGTTTCGAACCATATTCATGAACAGAAGTGGTTCTGAATTCGGATGAATGATCAACTGGTTCAATAATTGAAGATCTAACTTGATGCACGATGGTTTAGCAGCCTTTGACCATCATTTGACTCAATTTATTGTTTATTCTCAAGTCAATCGCCTACAAATTCCAGAATTTCTTCCCATCCCTCTCATAAACCCTCAAACATTTTCAAACACTCGTTGATGGTTGACAAAGCAATTCTTTAGTAGATAAAATTATGAGTTGAAAATCACATTGGTACAAATGGTTGTTTTTTTTCAGAATGAAAAACATGCACTCGATATATCGTACTGCGTTCAAGAACCAATACATGTTCGAGCTCCAAATGAAAGTATTTCTTTAACACTATCATTTAAACTCCTAAACAACATCTTAGACCTAATGAAGGACATGAAAAATTAATTTCGATAATTGAATCTTTAACTAACTGTAAGAATTATGAGGTTATATCATAAAGCCAATAATTGGTACTATGTAGAGGTGTAGAGGTAAACCCATGATCTTATATACTAAGAAATTGTTTTTTCAACCAACAATGAGAGACTCTCAACATGCTTCCTCAGGTGCAACAGTATTATTCATCGTGCAAACGTGGACAAAAATGGATCACGAACTTATCAGCGGGAATATACGTCCACTGGACCGATCTTGACAACCTTTAACTTTGATGCCATATAAGATCATGGCTAATTCAAACTATTCACATTTTGGTTATGTAACCCCTAACTCTATCCTCCTTGTTAAACATTTAAAGTCCTATCTTTAATCCGAATTCCGCACAAGTATCTTTCAAGTAAGTATTTTCTTTGAAAAAACACCATTCATCAAATTCCTGTTACAATTACTATATTTTAAATTTAAACGCTGTATTTTAAATTTAATATTATACATTATTAAGTAAACATGTAATATGACTTGTTTGAATTTGCAAATGCAAGCAGCATTATACATTTTCTTTTTTAAAAAAGTTTTAAAAACATTATTTAAGTTTAAAAAAACCTATTTAAGTTTTTAAAAAGTACAATAATTGCTCCATAATTTTAAAACACATGTTAATCTGAAAACCTTCTCGTACCTTTTTTTATTTCAAAATATTACACTCTTAGAGCACCTCCAACAGAACAACAGAACGCTTTCTTTACGTTCCACATTGGGTAAACTCAAAAAACTCACTTCAATGGTACGGTATCATACCGTTGAGAATGTATCGTGGCTACAGTAGTACACCTTATTTAGCTTCTACTGTTGCTACGCCATATGACTGCATTCCATTTTTTTTACATTTAGTTATTTTATAACCTTTTTATTTTCCTCCTTTTCATTCCTTTTATTTGTTTCATTATTTTTTTTGATATTTATTTAATTTACCTTATTTGTTGAATTAAAATAATATTAAAAATTATAGTTAAACTACATTTTAATTTATTATATTTATTAATATTCGAATTTCATCATGTATCATTTGAGATTTACATTTAAAAAATTAAATAATACTAGTATAACATTCATATTATATTAAAAATATTTTTATTTTCTTAAGCTTGTTTGTGTTTTTAACTGTTGTATCTTATCCTTCAAATTTTATGGTGCTAACAATTGTATTGTAACTTTTTATTTCTAATGTTTTAATAATAAATAGTTTTTTACCATCTAATTGTGTTTTTTATGATTAAATAAAAGAAAATAAAAGTTTACATATAATTGATATAGTTTTACAATATAATAAAAGATTTTAAAAGTAAAAAAAGTTTCACAAAAAAATATAAAGGAGCATTATTTTTAAAAATAGATATACAGTAAACCATTGGAGTAAATACACTGTAGAAACTGTAAAAACTTACTGTAACAACTGAAAGATTGAGGAAACTATTGGAGTTACTCTTGGATACACGTTTTAGAATAATAGGCAGAATCAAACATATTATTTTTATTTATTTTTTATGTTCAAGTGTTATGAAACTAGATGAATAGATGCTTACAAGTTACAACACATTGGGATTTTATTTATTTTTTAAAACAAAAAGTCATTCTCATTCTCATTAACTGCAAGATCGTTACATATTTGTGCCGGGTTTAGATTGCACAACCCCTAGCTAACAACTGTAAACTAATATATTCAAACATTCTAAACATTTTTTGGCTCACAAACACTGTGGGGTGAACCCCCCACAAATAGACATATCATTAGGTTCATGTGCCATATTGGCAATCTTTGCAACTCGAGCGTGCTTTCAATCGTCATCATCACCGGGTTGCTTCAACTCTATAGTTTGAGAGGTTGTTGCTGAATTTCTCTAATCTGCAGCGAAAGGTGTTTGTTAAGGAAGTAGAGAAAACGATCCCGTTTTGGTTTAGAGCAGTGCGGATGCGCATGTCTCCATGCTATTCAGTGTTGGCCAGATTTTTCCTCACCGGTTTATCACAACTCCATAGTTCTGCCTTGGAGAACCTTTTGGGATTGGATTTCTCCAATCAGCGCGACAGGAAGATCCAAATCTCACCGGAGTCACGAGAGCACCAACTTCTCACCTAGAAATAAAACATAAAAATGAATAAAGAGTTAACCTAAACCCTAACATCATTCGGGGAAGTCATGCCACAACGCAGATATACTCTAACCCAGAAGCATGTGTCGTCTTAAGAGTATTATTCTCCGAACCTTCTGCAGATGTGGTACTACAGTCAGTGAGAACTCCGTTGTGCGCCAGAAACTCTATTCGACAACTACGTGCTACTACAAAAAGATTCATAATTTTTCAGTGAGGCAGACCACATGCTTATTGGAATTGAAGGGGGAGAAGTTTTCCCTCTTGCCTACCTTCAGAATAATACCAATCCTAATGTCACTGTTGGAGTATGTCATATCACTGTTATGTTTGTGGTGCAAAAGTAGAAGTCAATTTTTCAAACCGAAAGAAAAAGAGACTTTGATTTTGCACTTTCATGGGGACAAATGTATCTGTCGCCACTCTTATCTAGAAATCAAACACAACACTCAACTGCATGATTTGTTACGTTTCAATACGACGTTTACAATGATAATTGTAAACAATTAAAGCAAATTCATTTTTTTAAACCTGTAATTTAATTTTTCATTTAATCAAAATTTCTTAATTTTGACCATAAAATTAAATTGATGTATAAGTATTAATATTTTTGTGTGATACCTTGTTAGATTTGTTATAATATGTATTTTCAAAATATTATTTGTTTACAAACATCAATTATTCTCAATAAAAAATATTAAAAATCAAACAATTTTAAATTCAACTAATAAAAGTTAAAGTGTGCAGTCCATCATTCGAGACTCATTTCAAACTTCAGTAAAACTGATATGTTTTAATTACTGTTTAGATTAATAGTATATATAAGTGATAAAATTATTATATGGTAATTATGTTAAATTCACCCAATAGATATTTTAAATATATTTTTTACACGTTGTTAATATGTATAACTAAACGTGAATCCATCGCTTGACAAACGATTTTTCTATAAATACTTATTGAAAGATTAAATTTAAACTGTAAATTATAATAAATAAAAATAAAAAATTTAGCTTGCATTAATCAAGTCATAAACTTATAACTACTGCACGTTGCATAATAATTTTTTAATATTGCAACTGAAACTTTTTATATTTCTATAATTCCACCTCTCCATATGTCCAACGGTTTTTCCCAAAACTTTGCCATTAAGCATATAGATAATTAAATACTCACTCCGTCCCAGAGAAAATGTCACATTTACTTTTTCAATTTTTAATGATCATGTTTGACCAACTATATCTCTAACTACACACAATATTTTTGCACAAAAATTGATATTTAGAAAATAGATGTTAAGTTGAATCTAACAATATCTCATATGATTTTTTTATTTTATATATATTAATATATAATTAGTGTCAAAGTTTACAAACTTTAATTTGAAAAAAAGTAAAAGTGTCGAGATGGAGGGAGTATATTTTTGATATTGTGAAAAAGGTCCATTGAAATTTAAAGTCGGGTGGAGAGTTACACACAAAAAATTACAAATATACTTTGATTTTACAAAGAATCTGTTCTTTTTTTCTTTCTATTTAACTACATTTAAATTTAAGTCTATTTAGTTAATTCCATTTTTATAACATTTAGATTAAATAAGATTTATTATTACTAATTTTTTGTTTGCTTTACTTTAGTTCAATTTAATTTCTTTTATTTTAATTTATTCTAAAGCAACTTAAACGAACAACACAAAATTTTGGGAAAACCCGTCTTTCCATAGGCATATGAAAATACGGGTTGAATTAGAATTATAAAAAATAAAAGGTTTTAGTTGCAATATTAAAACTTTATTATGGAACGTGAAATAGTTATAAGTTTATGACCCGATTAATGCAATCCAAAAATTTTATCTTAATTTCTTCTAATTTACAGATTAAACCTTAATTTTTTTATCACTTATACAAAGACATTCTTTCAAGAGACGGAATCAAAGAACGGTGCCTAATTTTTAAATAATTAGTTTACTATGCCAATTAGTAAACAATGCCTAATTTTTATCACTTATACAAAGACAAAGACAGTCTTTCACTATGCCAATTAGTTTACATAAGACAGTCTCTAGGAGTACTTCGGAAAAAGAAAGCCACTCTCTAGGAGTAAATATTAAGTACTCTATTTGTTTATCTATTTGTGGCTCACTTATCTTATTGGAATAATTTTTTAATGACACTTTTCATTTTTGGTAAAATTCTTTCAATTGCATCCACTCATTTGACTTTTTCTTTCTACATTAAATTAATCCACCCATTTTCTTCACTATAAATTCAAGAGGTTAAGTCTAATGTGACACTTTTAGTGAAACGGAGGGAATATCAAAATGGCTAATGTGAAATTTCCTCCGTCTATATAGTTGGTTTACTAGTATTTTGGGTGTGTTTGGCAGACCTTATATGGCTCTGTTTGGCAGAGTTAAGCATATAAGTAAAATTGACTTATTTTGAAAATAGAGAGACGGGAGACCAATTTCTACTTTTTCCCAAAAAATAGCTTCTGTTTCCCCCCAAAAAATAACTTCTACTTTCAAAATAAACAGTTTTTAGCACTTTACCAAACATTAAAATTGTTTTGCTTATAATTATAAGCAAAACAGGTTTATTTTGAAAGCAGAGAGAGACCAGCTTCTGTTTTTCCTCCAAAAATAGTTTCTACTTTCAAAATAAACTAGTTCTTTGTACTTTACCAAACACTAAAAAATGTTTTTGCTTATAAGCAAAGCAACTTATAAACTCTACCAAACAGAGCCTAACTGTTTTGCTTAAAAACTAAGCACATTTCCAGTGTTTGGTAAATTGCTAAAAAGTGTGTATTTAAGAATCATAAGCTATTTTGTTTTGAGAAAGAGCGTAAACTAATTTTTCACTACTTCAAAATAAATCAGTTTTGCTTATAAGCACAACTCTGTCAAACACATCTTCCTTTCCCACAATCATGTGTAATTTGACTTTCAAAGTCAAATTAATTCATTTTAAATTATTAAATTTTGATAATATACATAAAAATATCATCATATGTGCTTGAATTTAGCATAACATAAATTTAAAATGATTATTATCATATGACACGTGCTTGAATTTATCATATGATACAATTTATTTTTTCCTTCTTCATAAATGGAAAATATTGCAAAGACTTTTTGATGATGACCCAACAACAACTTCTTCCTCATATAGAAAAAACAAAGCCACTTAATTTGAAGAAGGAATATGGAATGATTTGTACTTCTTTGCCTAACGGCTAACGCTATTTGCCCATTTCTGTAGTTCTATTTGCTTACACGTACGTACCCGGCGAATATTTGTCTTCAATTATTGATCAAAGTCTTTGCAAGAGTCGTCCATTTTCTTTAAATAACTGTTTTGTCATAGTGTTGAGGGTTAGGGTGGCGGCGGGGAGAGGTGGTGGTGGAGCGCGCGAGGCTAGAGTAGAGTTGAGGGTTAGAGTGGAGCGTGAAGAGGTGGTGGCGTCGGGGAAGAGGTGTTTACAGATTTTTGAAGCTAGGGAGGCGGTGGCCGGCGAGTTAGGGTTGTACTTTAAATCTGCGAAGGAGACAACCAGGGGGAAAGGAGGAGCGGCGGTCTGGAGGTGAAAAAGTTGGGGTGGAGATGGGTGGCGGGGGAGAGGAGGAGCGGCGAACTGGTCTCAGATGGGTTAGTGGTGAAGGAGACAACCCGGGGGGCGACGGTAGTGCTGGGGAGGCGACAGTGGTGCTAGGGAGGAAGTGTGGTGGTGGTGTTAGGGAGGTGGTGCAGGTGATTACAGATTTTTGAAGCTTTCTGGCGGCGGCGACACGACGGTGACTCGACGGTGGTGTGGCGGAGCAGGAGAAGCTGAAGAAGAAGAAAAAGTGAGGGTAAAATAGTCCTTAGACTTTTCTATGTTAAACTCAAGGGTATTTTTATCTTTTGATTATTAGTCAACGTCAGACTTATATTGGTCAACGCCAAAAAATGGACAGAAGGGTAAAATTGCACATTTTGACAATCATATAGGGTTACTTCTGCATTTTCAGATTTTACAAGTTTATTCCTGCACTTTCTCAATCTTATTTTTGTACTTTTCCCAATATAAAATTATCGTGCGAGATATTGCTACATTAATCGTAACACATATTTTTAGAATATCTAGTTTTTGTTATGGTTATTAACATTTATAACCTTGACTTTAAGGTTGAAAGTGTCAATATAACCCTGCAATTTCAGAAAGTGCCAATTTTACCTTAACTAATTATTATATGTGCCAATTTAACCCTAACTTTCAAAAAATTTGTGGCAATATACCCAAAGTTCCTATTTTTGGCGTCCACCATCTCAATTCCAACAATGATGAAATAGTGAAATGACTGAAATACCCTTGATCTAGGAGCTGAAAACTTTATCCCCATAATACTCCTGCCACTACCTCCGCCACCACTGGTCACCACCTTCGCCATCCATCACCTCCATCACTATCTGCGCCACCTGCTCTGCCACCACCTCTAGCCACTACCTCCACCACCACTAGTCACCACCTCCGCCATCCATCACCCCCATCACTATCTCCGCCACCTGCTCTGCCACCACCTCCGCCAATGCTAGCCACCGCTAGCCACCACCACTCTACCCAACCACCAATCGTCCCAGCCACCACCTCCTACCATAGCACCACCCACCCCAGAACCACCAACACCCGTCACAACCATCACCACCAGCCTCAACCATCACCACCACTCATCATAGCCACCACCACCACACGCCCCCAGAGACCACCACCAGCCCCAGCCATCACCACCCATCATAGTCACCCCCACCACATGCCCCAAGATACCACCACTTGCCCCAGCCATCACCACCCGTCATAGCCACCACCACGTGCCCCCAGATACCACCACCCACCACCTGTCATAGCCACCACCACCACACGCTCTATCCTCCTCCCGCCACAACAACCACCACCACACTGCCCGACACCTCTGCTCAAATTAGGGTTTTCCTTCCGCCCTCTCCATCACAAATCGATTTCTCCTTTCGCCCTCCCCACCACCAATCGATTTCTCTGGGCTGCGCCACCGTCGCGGAACCCTAGCCCCAGGACGATGATAACAACCCCCATTGCCTTTGCTCTAATACCGAGAAAATTGAGACCTTCGTTGTGAAGACAACGATAAGATCTTCGCTCGCGACTCAAACCCCAATGCCACTCAGTCAAGCGCTGGGAAATCGACACCTTCGCTCTGCCGCAGGAAAATTAAAGACGGAGAGAGACGCGAAGACGGGAGAAACATGAAGACGGCGTCGGCTACAACTGCTCGGTGGAGGGATGCGAAAAGGGCTCCGACGACGGGAAGCTGCCGATGGTGA
>JAULKJ010315726.1:0-10718 GCA_032355405.1 Rubia balearica | reverse complement strand
GTGTGTTGGTAGTCATCAGAGAGGGCATGGCGGCGGCCGAGATAGGGAGAGGTGGTGGGGGAGGAAGGAGAAAATGGAGAGGAGGTAGAGGGAGGATAATGGGAGGCAATGACGTGGGTTAGATTTTGGGTTTCAGATTTAGTTTATATAGGCATTGTTTTAATGGTTTAGATTCAATCAAGTGAAGAAATCAATGGCGTAGATAAAATCTAGTTTGACTTTTTTTTAAAACTTTAAAATCGGTGCTGCTTCACCCTAAGAATCGGTGTTGAATGGGTAAGAAGCAGCTACTTAACGTTGCATAGGGTATTTTTTTTCCAACTCGGGAGCAAGAAGATGAAATATTTACTAAGTCATGAGCACCGGTAAAAAAATCGGTGTTGTTTTTAATAATCCGGTTCCAATAATACAATAAAGCGGTTGTGTGTAGCTGCTTAACTCTGACGGGGATTATATTTACAGCACCGCTACTCTAAACTGATGCCAATGATTCAAAAACCGGTGCCTACATCATTACTAATGGGCTGAAATCTTTTCGGCCCAATCAGTATTAGGCAGGAAATGAATTATTGTGTCAGCACATGTGGGAAAACCAGTGCCACAACAGTTTTGACGAAAATTTAGATTTTCCACCCACGTCGAAAGTAGGTGTCGGAAGTAGCCTGGCTTCTCCACTGTCATACCGGCCGGAAGGACTACTACCCAGCCGCAGCGGGGGTTCTGTATTGCTACGCCTCCAGTAGAATTTCCAGCTCAGACTCACGCTCAGACAGATGATAATCAGGTGAAGTCGATCAAAATTATGGTTCATGGGGCTAAGGTGTTTTTGCAGGTCAGAGAGGATGCAGGACGGGCTTAAAGGGAAACGATGGATTTTGTGTACATGGCTGATCGTAGAAACAAAATTGGGTTACGGTGGAAGAAAAAAATGTAAGTTTGGAGATTTCAAAGGAATGAGGTAGAAAGATCATAAAATTGGGTAAAAAAGGACAATGGGCTGGTTAGAAGTTCTAAAAATAAAAATAAGGAGGCCTAAGTTGCTGCATCAATTGGCCCAGTTTCACCCCCAGTAGAAGTCCGGAACTAAGCAATTAAAGAAAATGGAAGGAAATGGGTGAAGCAGAGTCAAATGAAGCGGGAAAAAAAGTGACCAAGAAGAGAAAGTAGAGATTTTCTTTCCTTCGTGACTGACCTTCAACGTGGGATCTTCCACACATGGACCAGTGGCGGAGATTGGGAGAACCCATTCCCGCCGACACCAATGAATTGCTTAAGTTGGAACTGTTGGGGAATGTCCAATCCTCGCGTAGTTAGAAATTTTAAAAGTCTTATTAGGAAATCTCATCCCCACTTTATTTTTCTATCTGAGACTAAGTGTTCTGCTTTAGATTTGACAAATATAAAAGACCGACTGGATCTTCATGGAATATTTGTAGATTCCAATGGAAATTCGGGTGGCCTACCTCTATTATGGAATAAAGACATCGAAATTTCAATTTTGTCTTACTCTTTTCACTTAGTTGATTTTACTGTTAAAGATCCGATTACATTTTTTATTTGGTGTTGCACAGGTACATACGGAGAACCAAACACAAATAAACAAAAACTTTTTTGGAAACAATTCGCAAATCTAAATACAATATCATTCTTGCCCTGGCTCTGTATTGGAGATTTTAATGAAATTCTCCATCAACGTGAATTGGATAGTATTAACAGAAGACTATATTGGAAAATTTAAGTGTTTCGTAACGCACTAAATGATTGCAATCTTAAGGATTTAGGCTATTCCAGAAGTAAATTCATATGGAGTAGAAATTTTGGAAAAATCACACACAGATAGACCAAGATTAAATAGAGTCTTGGAAAAACAAAGTTGGATTAACCTTTACTCAGATTCTCAGCTTAAGCATTTATTTAGCCACAGATCGACCACACCCCAATTCTTCTACAAATAAATAAAATAACCTGTCATCATCTAACCATCGAAAACAACTTTTTTCATTTTGAAAATTATTGGATGCACTCCTCAAATTGTGAGGATATGGTCAGCGCTAGCTGGATTAATGGAAAAGCAGATATTCAAGAAAATTTAAAAAGTGTGCATCTCATTACAAATTTGGGCTCATAATGAATTTTGTAATCACGAGAGAAAAGTTGAAGACTTAACCAAACAAATTCAAGTTTTTCAATCCGGCATCATTACAGCAGAAAGTTAAGTGCAAAGAGCAAGCCTCAAATGCGAAATTGAGATATTGTTGGACATAGAAGATACCAAGTGGAAACAAAGAGCGAAACATCATTGGCTACATCACGGGGACTAGAATACAGATTTTTTCATTATTTGTAAATAAACGAAGAAGCAGGAATTGTATACATGGATTAAAGGATCTAGATGAGAGATGATGCACAGATACTCGGGATATGGAAAATATAATCATGGGACATTATAATATGCTATTTACTTCCAGAAGCATACAAATAGAGGTCTTGCAAGAGGAAACTTCAAAGATACGATAGAGAGTCACTAGCCAAATGAATTCTACATTATGCAGGACATGCACGCAATCTGAAGTGTTTCAAGCCTTGAAATAAATGGCTCCAAGCAAAGCACCAGGTCCAGATGGGATGCCACCATCCTTTTTCCAAAAATACTGGAATATTGTTGGATCAAAAGTCACTACAACAGCTCTACAAATATTGAATCAAGGGATCAATGGAATCAATCAATGACACAATAGTGGTTCTTATTCCAAAATTTAAGAAACCAACTATGGTGTTGCAGTTCAGACCAATAATTCCATGCAATGTCATCTATCGCATCATTTCAAAATGCATCTCGAATAGACTGTGAAGTATTATTCGAATTATTATATCAGAGTCTCAAAGTGCTTTTGTGCCAAATAGATTAATCTTAGACAACATTCTAATGGCGCATGAAGCACATCATTACATCAAGGGAAAGACAATTGGGAAAATGGGTTATATGTTTGTCAAATTGGATATGAGTAAAGCATTCGATCGCGTGGAATGGCCTTTCCGAATAAAAGTTTTGCAAGCTTTGGGTTTTGCCACCCAATAACCTCATTGAACAGTGCATATCATCAGTTAAATTCTCGTTTATGCTTAATGGAATGAGATTTACAACCATCAAGGAGACCCGTTACCGCCATATTTGTTCATCATTTGTGGAGAAGTACTATATACTATGCTTCTAGAAAAAATAAGAAAAAACAAATCTCTGGGATAAAATATCTCGTTCGGCACCGGTGCTTTCTCATTTGCTCTTCCCAAATGACACCCTAATTTTCGGTGAAGCAAGTACAGCTGAAACCATTCAACTGAAACAAATTCTGGAGAAATATGATATCATATCAGGACAAAAGTAAATTTTGAGAAATTATCTATTACTTTTAGTCCTAATATAGACAATCAAACAAAATCTAGTATTCTTTCTATAATGGGAATGAATGTGTCAGAAGGACCAGACAAATACTTGGGTTTACCAACCACTTTTGGAAGATCAAAAGCAGCTTCTCTGAAGAGCATTAAATAAAAAATCTGGTCAAAGATCCAGAATTGGGAAAATAAAAAAACTCTCCAAAGGTGGAAAGTAAGTTCTCATAAAGGCAGTATTGCAATCTATGTCGACTTATACTATGTCGTGTTTCAAACTACCGGAAAAATTAGTAGATTATATCCATCAATTATATGCCAATTACTGGTGGGGAAGTACTGAAACGAAGTGGGAAATTCACTGGACTAAATTGCTTAACCTTTTTACTCCAAAAGGATGGGAGGAATTGGGTTCAAGGATTTTAAGCACTTAAATTTGGCATTGTTGGTGAAGCAAGTACGGCGTCTAATTTAAAAAACCAACATCAAGTGTCGCTTTGCTCTTAAAAGCGAAGTAATATCCACACACATCAATCATGGAAGTAAAACTAGGTTATCGGTCATCCTTTGCTTGGCGATTTGTCCTTGGAGGCAGAGATCTAGTCTAAAGGGAATTAGGAGAAGAATAGGGAAAGGAAATGACACAAGAGTCAAAACTGACCCTTAGCTGTCAAGACAAAATTCGGCGAAACCAACCTCCCCTACCAATGACTATCCAGGAGATATTACAGTAGATAAGCTTATGGAGGAAAATGAAACACGTTGGAATGAAAACAGGATTAGATCAACTTTCAGTGAAGAAGAAACTGCTTTAATCCTATCAATACCTAGACTACAAAATCAATAAAATGATTCGCGGATGTGGAATCAGACCACTGATGGTAATTACACGGTTAAATCAGGATATAATATGTCTAGTAATTCAACCTGTTTGGATGTTACAAGACATGCAACAAGTAGCAGTAATGGACCATCACATCACTGGAAAGAGATTTGGAAGTTAAAAGCACCACCAAGGATCTGTCATTTTTTATGTTATGTAAGAACCAACTACCTACAACAGAAAACCTCATTCAAAGGAGATGCTTGAGCTCAGCAGAACAACAGTGTCTCACATGCACATCAGATGATGTATCTCCAGAATACATTTTCTTACATTGTCCCCTTGCCCATCAAATATGGTTTTCAGCAAATTTACACGCTGATATTTACAAATACCATCAACCAATTTTATCTCTATGGGTACAAGACCTAATCATGGAGGAAGACGAAGACACAATGTCCTTGATCGCGACACTGCTCAACCATTTATGGTACCATAGAAACAAATTACTCTATGGTGAAATTCATGTTCTTGATCCAACACATGACATAGTCCAGCATTCATTACAGCATATCGAAGCAATGAAGAGGAGTAAATTTCAATATAATATCCCTTTCAAGGAGATAGATAGTGACAATTTACAACTATCTCGAAGTTCAAATCATATGGGACTGTCATTATATTTCGACGCTGCTACTGCCCCAAATTGTACTTGTTTCAGATGGTATATCAAATCTACGGAAAATAATTGGATATATGGAGAATCCATTCGAATTAAACAAGTTTATTCAACAAAGATTGCAGAAGCAAGTGCACTTATCTTCCCCTTAAATGGATGCATTAAGCAAAAATGAACACCAAACCATATTGTGGGAGATGCTCAAAGAGTAATCCACGCTATACAGAAATTGAAAGAAGATAGGACGGATGTAGGGCTTCTTATAGCAGATATTAGATCTCTAATCATCAGATTTAATGATCCACAAATAAGATGGATTTCTAGACAAGAAAATAAAATTGCTCATAAATTAGCGCAATATCCAAAACCTTTACACATCTGGGAGATCACTTCCAAACTTTGTTCCCTTTCTAAAATTTAATTAATGACACAAATTTTCTTTCAAAAAAAACATAATAACGTAAAAATAATTAAGGAGTCTACTAAAAGGCCTGAAAAGTCCCCTTGTTTGCCGACTTAAATTTTGGCCCAATCCATGTCATATTTCGTCAAGTCTCCCCTGATCAGCCACGCATACAACACTCTCTGGCACCTTAAATATTAGCTTAAAGTTGGGCAGCATCTAATGCATTTAATATATATATATATACACACAAATATCCTTTCTATTTACACACACAAACCAACCTAGTATTTTTAGTCTTTCTCTACTAATCCTCTCTCAATCAAAACCATCATATTACATAATCCCGCCGGCCACCGGAACCTTTAACTCCTCCCTTAATTCCGTCACCATGGCTAGTATCAAAAGAGTGTGTTCTTCCATTTTCTTGCTCTTCATGGCTTTTGTAATCCACCACCACCAACTTTCCAACGCTTATCAGTTCGACGTTGGTGGCAGGGCCGGGTGGGTCGTCAACCCACCCGAGCCCTACAACACGTGGGCCGGAAGAATGAGGTTTCAAGTAAACGACACTCTCTGTAAGTTTATTAAATATCCATAACACTTTTGTGTAACATCACGAAACGTATGATCACGTATATATTTAGATCGTTACACTCACTATTGTTGTGAATTTGTTGCAAAAAGTTGCACAGAAAATCCGATCCCATTGATTGATTGATTTTTTGGGGATGAATTTGCAGTGTTCAAGTATAATCAAGGATCAAACTCTGTCTTAGAGGTGAACGGAAACGATTACTCGCAATGCAACACCAACAATCCGATCACAAAAATGGAGGACGGAAACTCGATCTTCAAGTTCAATCGATCCGGCCCCTTTTACTTCATCAGTGGCAACAAAACATTATGCGACCAGGGCCAAAAAATCATCATCGTGGTACTAGCAATAAGAAACGGACCACCGCCAGCACCGGTAGCTCCGGTACCGGCTCCAACAGTTGCACCGGTATCTCCGGTACCGGTACCGGTACCGGCTCCGGCTCCAGCAGTTGCACCGATATCTCCGGTACCAGCTCCGGCAGTTTCACCGGTATCTCCGGTACCGGCTCCAGCAGTTGCACCGGTATCTCCGGTACCGGCTCCAGCAGTTGCACCGGCATCACCTCCAGCTCTGGCTCCTGGCGGCGTGACACCACCAGCTGTTCCGGCCCCTAGCGGCGTGACACCACCAGCGGTTCCGGCTCCGGGAAGTCCGGGGACCAATTCGCCACCAACGCCGCCATCATCAGACTCCCCGCCGGGAACTACTCCGGGAAGCGTGACGCCGCCGGCAAGTGGGAACTCGTCGGGGGCATCATTTACTGCCGCTAGTGCTTTGATGGCTGCTGTTACCATTGTCTTATGTCTGACTTTAAGTGGTTGATTTCGTGTTTTTGGGGTTTAATAATTGGATGTGCAGGAATTTATTTTGATGTCACTGTACAATTTATGTCTATTTATTTGTTGGGTGATTTAGATTGGAGACACTTGTTTGATTGCTAGTGTTTGGTACTTTGTTACGGGAGTATTTATGTGTGGATAGACACTTGGATTTATCAATAAATTGGTGTGTCATTTTCTATTGGAGTTTATGTGTCGACATTTTTGTTGTGTTCTCATTTGGCGACTGATATAATTCGTATCAATTTTGACACGGAACTTGCATTTCAATTGTATTGTCTAATCAATGTTATTTTTCTAAGACGGTTTTGATTTGTTACATTTTGAGTCACCCACAGGGGAGGTGTCAAATGAGATAATAAGAAGTGTTTGGTGATTAGATGTTTTGGTGGTTAAATAATTAGATCTTTTATCAAAACAGTAAAAAAGGTTAATAGGAGTAGCTCTGTTAGTTGGTTTTTTTTTTTTTTAAACATTGATAATTTTTATTTTTTATAAGGACAACCAACGATTTATTTTAACGGCCATTTTTTAGATATTAAGAAAGATCGTTTATTCGTAGACATGTGGAAAGATGTGGTTGGATTAGAATTATAGAAAATTAAAAGGTTTTAATTGCAATATTAAAAATTGATTATGCAACATACAGTAGTTATAAGTTTTATGATCCGATTAATGCAACCCCAAATTTTAACTTAATTTCTTCTAATTTACAGTTTAAATCTTGATTTTTTTCATAACTTATGAAAAAATCGTGTTTCAAGAAACGAACACATAAGTATACGATATTTATTTTTTACCATTTTAAATAATACATAAATATAAAAGTTAGGGTCACATGTGTTTTCTGAAAATCTAAAAAGAAGACTATGGGCACTTTAATTTTGATTAAAGCAATATAGTCATTAATTTAAAAGCTGGAAATGTATAAATACCTAATTTCCTTCAAGTTATTTATTCGTATTTTTAAACCGATGCACATCACAATGCTTATGTCATGCTATATTAGAGTAACATTCTCATGATATAAACTTAATATAAAGAGGAAGGTAAGGCGGTTTCACTTAATTTTAAGTGAGATAGAGGGTTTAAGTATAATTATTTAAAGTTGGAAGATGATATATTGTAATTTTTAAAATTCTACTTACTTTCCCGTATCACGTTAATTTGTGGTACGATGATCTCATGTAAATTTTTCTCAAAAATACAGGAATTTAGGTGATGCGGTCTCACTCAATTTTATTATGAGGCAGAAGATTAAAATACAATTATTTAAAGATAAAAGATGACATGGGTACTTTTTATAAATTTTAAAATTATACTTAATTTCTCGTTTCAACATAAGTTATACTAAGACGATCTCATATTCCCACGTTTCTTTCGCTTTTAAGAATACACGTAGTATTACCTAAAACACTAGATACATAATTCTATTAAGGCAAAGTCTTGAGAAAGACGGTCTTTCCATAAGCATATGAAAAGACGGGGTTGAATTGAAATTATAGAAAGGTAAAATGTTTTAGTTGCAATATTAAAAATTTATTATGCAACATTTAAAAGTGATAGGTTTATGACCCAATTAATACAACCAGAAAATTTTATTTTGATTTCTTCAAATTTACAGTTTAAATCTCAATTTTTCCATAACTTATAGCAATACTGTTTTTAATGAGACGGACTCTTTTATTAATTCACCTTTCACATAAATATAATAAATAATGCTTGGAGAGTAGGATTCCAACACAATTGTTGCATGTTATCCGTTTTTGTAGGTTTTAATTTTGACCAGTCAAAGTGCTCACCGCTCTCACAAATTAAACCAAATGGAAGGAAGTACTTTTCTTGTGAATTAATTTGGTGGTTACAAATTTGATCCAAAACGCTTTAGACGTTTAATGGCAAGTTTGAAACAGTTTCATTCTTTATTCACCTCATAGGCTCTGATTCAATGTTAATTAAATAAATCGGTTACATTACGAGCCATGTTATTTTAAACTTAACGTACGCATTTATCCAATTCGATTTAATTCCAATAAATATTCAGTTTAATTTTATTAATTTAATATAATAAAATTTACCAGCTTAATTTAACCTATTATTATATTCAAATTACTTAACTTTAGATTATAAGTTCGATCGATCAAATTAGGTGTAAAGTCTGAACATGTCATTTGCACAAATTAGTTGAACAATGTGTTTTATATAATTTTGTACTTATATTTTTAAGTTCAAACATATCTTATAATATAGTTTGGCCTATAATTAACTTTAAAAAAGCAAAAGACCTTCTCTTGAAATACTAGCTAGTCAGAGATTAATTTGTTGGTCAGCATAATATAAAGAGTCCGTCTCTTAAAAGACGGTCTTTCCATAAGTCATGGAAAAACCAAGATTTAAAGTGTAAATTAGAAGAAATGAAGATAAAATTTTCGGTTTGCATAAATCTGGTAATAAACTTTATAACTACTACATGTTGCATAATAAATTTTTAATATTGCAACTAAAACCTCTTACCTTTTATTATTTTAATTAAACTCCGTCTTTCCATAAGGTTATGGAAAGACGGTTTTTCCCAAAACTTTGTCTAATATAAATTGCTGGAGGGAATTATAATTTATAGGGTAAAATGCATTCATACCCCCCAATTTCTTGGTTAGTGCACATATACCCCAGTTTTTCAAAAGTACAAAATATACCCCTAAATTAGTTGTGACTTAAAAACTCATACCACTCCTGCGACGTTAACCTATTATTTTTCTATGTTGGCCAATATTGAAATTACCAAAATAACTTTCACTTGATTTTTGAAAATTTAAGGACCATTTTACCCTCCAATGAAGTGAGGTCCGCCCTACATCAAAATCGATGTCAAAATTTTGAGTTAAAAAACAGTGTGATTTGGACTAGAATTCGAAACTCTTCATCCGCGACTTGACCGAGCGAGATTAAGTTCCTGTTTCCAACCTAATTCCAACGGATTTCCCTCATTTGTGTTGGATTACTCAAACGAATTCAAGATATGGGGCGAAATCCAAAATTGGTTTTGATTTTTTTCGTTAGGGGAAAAACAATCATTTCTTTTGAATCCGATAATGATCAAAATTGACCAATTTTTTAGATGTCACCAGGTGTACAAATACACTTTCAAAAAAGTGGAAGATATATGTGCACAAAACAAGAAACTGAGGGGCATAAATGCAGCTATTTGACACATTTTTCTAATTTATATCAATACAGCTATTTGACACATGCAAGTTAAATGCTTTAAGATTTCCAATCTTATCAATAATAGCTGCAGACTAAATTAGAATTATATAACAGTCTGCTCTACATTTAAATGGCAAGTGTTAATAGTCAGCTGTAATAGACAGTGAAGGGGAAATTGCAAATGGACTCCTCCTGTCCCGGTTTAAATTACTCACATACTTTATCACACTATTCTATATCAAAATTTGACCGCATATTTAAATAGATCTATAAGAAATAATATTATTGTATGTGATAACTGAATTCGTCGCAACAAGTAGTTTCTAAAAAGTAACTTTTATTTGCCGTTATTATACGTAATTAAACAAATTAACGGTCAAACATGTGATTCGAACAGTAGACAATGATTGAGGGGTAATTTAAGCTGGGACGGAGGGAGTACCATTATCGTAGATTGTAACATTTTTAAAAGTATTATATGTGATCTTGCATTAGATCTAACGTAACATTTTTCAAAATGTAATCATTAACATTTTCATAAAAATTAAATAATAATACTTTATAAATTATTGTAACATTGTTGATAGAAAAGTGTTACAGGCAAGAACTCTAATTTGTAATAGATTCATTTTCCCAACTTTCTGTTATCCATAAAATCTGTACTAGCTCGTTTATCAAATAAATTATATATTCTACTGATGAATATGTTTCCACCGTATGAAGCCTTTCTTCGTGATCCCTTGAATCGCGTCCGATCTGCAAGACAGTGCCCC
>JAULKJ010315725.1:0-19484 GCA_032355405.1 Rubia balearica | reverse complement strand
AGTAATTGATGATGGAGTGAGTATTGGCTCCTTGGGTAAACAGAATTGGGAATTTGTAGCAATTTTACTTCCATAGGGCTGGTCTTTTCATATAAAAATATTTTAGTCTAGTTTAGTTGTACCTTTGTTTAAGAGTTCTTTCTTTAAGCTTAGGCCTTCTTCTTAGGTAATGATCTTCTCCCTTGAAATGAAAAATCGAAGGGGTATGACCCTAACTGATTTATCTATTTTAAGGGGAATATTATCCCTTCCTATTTACCTATGAGGTTTCTGTCCCTAATATCCATGATACAGTAATGTAACAACCAGTGGATATGGTTGTGCCAGCTTCAACATGGTTTAACTTTTCCTATTCTTGAGTATATTTTGTGTTCTTTGGATTCGTATAAGATAGCTCTTGTCCAATTTCACCCTCATGGGGTGGCAATATTAATTGGTTTGAGTGACTATGTCGTGAGGTTGGCACTATCTTTAGCTTAAGTATGTATTTTGCCTACTACCTGTTAGATAGGGTCTCTAAAGCCAAGACCTGGGTTACTTTTAAACCCAAGAGCTCGGTGACCAATGTTGTGAGATGTTTGTCCAATGTTTGCAAAGGTTGGAAGACCAGTTATCCTTTTATTGCTAGTAGAGAGTCCACTATGATGCCATCTTAGAACGGTAATGTAGGTTTAGGTCGAGAACTAATGTGGGGAAGTAAGCTGAGTTTTCTTACTTAAATGTGTGTGCATGCAGTGATGGTTGAGAGACCCACAGATAGGGAATGATTGGTATTTTTTACTTATAGTTCAATAGGAAAATATTGTAACTTATGTAATATCTTATTTTTCTTGTTGTTGTATGGTTTTTAGGGCCAGAGGATGGTTTTCTTCCTATTCAGGGTATGAGTGTTCCTGGAAATCACCATGTGGGTAGTGGTTCCTCTGGCAGTGAAGGACCTAGCGGTTCTACTTTGGAGGTAGAGCCGAAGAGGGTGCGAGGAAAATAAATTCTTAATTTTGGCTCTTTGTCAGGAGTTGGTGGTGTTAGAAGAGGGTAAGGCTAATGAATAAGAGGATTGTGGCTGATAAGTTGATTCAAGGGGTAGGTTTTAGAGTGATCTAGCCTCATTTTTGTATTCTGCTGTCGGGGCTGGGACTTATGGCCCTTGTATTTTTATGCATTAAAGGATTTTAATGTTTGAGTTTACTAAAACATGTCATAATTTTAATCGTGTTAGTCTGGGTTCTTTTGCCTATGTGTGATTTCAGCTAAGTATACTAAATCCTTCATGGTATAACAAGAAAAGCATATTACTTTCTCGGGGTCCTATGAGGCATAGTCTTGTTAACTGATTGAGATATTAGAATAAGCTAAAATATAGTGAGGAAATTGCTGAATATGGTAAATCCTTAACGTTTTACTAGTTCATTCTTGGGGATCCGAATGACACCTCGTGGTCCTACGAGGTGTAATATTGTTTTAACTAGCTGATCTACTATGTATTGGTGTTGAGTATGCCCTTGTCGTGGTGATGTAAGGCTATTTAATAGGAAATATGTAACCTTTGCTACTGCTAGTGTTGTATGCTAAATCAAGGTGTGAGTGTATAATGTATTTTCTGTAAAGTTGATTCTACATTTGGCTGTGAACTGTGTTCTAGTGATTGTTTAGTTGTGCAGTGGTGACTTAAGCTCTCATATCCGATTTTATATGATCTAACCTTGTTTGGATATTGTGTTATGGCTAGTACAAGTAATGTGTATTTATTCTAATCGATTGTATTGGATAATAACTATACTACAAGATCTTATGGAAAGGATGTAGGTATTTGGTTCAACTAGAATACTTAATTTTCAAGGAATAAGTAATAGTGCAGAGGTCTAAGGGTTATAAGATCATTTTTCCTTGAGGTGTTTACTTTATGTGTCGTTTAGTAGTTTATTACTTTTAGGATGTGATTTGTGTGTGTAAAGTAGATTGGAGTGCTGCTTTTGTCATGAGGATGGTGATTTTCTAGACATAAGAGAAGCCGTTATCTCTTTTCTACTGATGTGTTGTGTGTGTAATGTGTATTCGCCTTGTGTGTGGAAAGCAAGGAGGAGTACTGCTTGTGTTGCAAGGCTGGTGGGTTTTCATGCTTATGCGAAGCCGTAGTCTCCTTTGTTCTTGTGTTGTGTGTGTAATGTGTGTGTGCTTGCGCATGGAAAGCGAGGAGAAGTGCTACTTGTTTTGCGAGACTGGTGGTTTTCCAGGCCTATGTAAATGCGCAGTCTCCTTTTTGCTTGTGTGTTGTGAGTATAATGTACATTCTATGTGTGAGGAGCGTGGATGATTACTGCTCGTGTTGCGAGATTGGTGGTTTTCTAGGTGAATGTGAAGCTGCAATCTCTATTTTACTTAGGTGTATTTGAATGGGGGCATATTTGAAAATTTTCTTGTTTCGATGTGCTGGTGATTTTATGGGTTAATGCGAATCAATGTTCTTTTTTTCGTTTTTGTGTGTTAATTTGGTGTACTTGGGTGAACCCGCATAGTGTGCTTCTACGAGGTTCGCTTAGTGAAGTGTTGTGTGTATAATTGTTATTTGTCAGTTAAACTTATCTATCGATTGACTAATCCCTAACTATTTTGTTTTTCAAGCCTTAAGTATGGGGTTGGATAGACTTAAATAGGTATAAATTCACAACTTTCCAAGAGATCATAATGGCATTCTATTTTCCTATGCATGTATTCTTCTATAAAAGGAAAAAAAATTATCGGGTCAACTACTCAGCTGTAGTTTGTTTGTTCTTGTTTTGTGACGACCTAATCTATATATTATTTTTGTGCTAAGTTTGTTGTGTTGTTTCTAAAGTTGTTGTGAATGTGTGTAAGTTGTAAAGTTTTCTAATGAGTATAAATTGTAATTCTGGTGGTTATAATGTCTTTCCCCAAAGGTATTATTAGTCTATTGGTAATCTATAGGATGGGATGGGTTGTTTAGAAGAATTATCTATGTTTCCAATGACCCAGACTGGGGTAACGTCCTTTGTGGGATTCCCTAAGGAAGCTCACATGGGCTTGTAAATGTTTTGTTTTAATTCATTATTTACCATTGTTCTAGGCTATGTGATTGATACCTTTGTCTATTATTTTCAGGATCGATGGTTAGGACTAGCAAACTAGGGGGCGGGGGTTTGATGGGATATTTTCCTTGCTCCGCCCTATTTCAACGCGAGTCAAGGGATATCAAGGCGAGGAGAAGCCTAGGCTCTCTTTGTCTTGGCTCTAAGGGACAATTGGGCTATGATGTGTTCCTTTTATGTAGTAATTTTAGGACATTTAGAACTCACTTTTGTATACTTTTATGCTCTAAATCTTGTGTTTTGCCTTAAAATTCTATTAGGAGAGTTAAGAGCAATTTTTGTGATCTTATTACTTTTCTAGGGAATTTGGTGTGATGAGGCAAACATATGAAGATTATAAGAGTTGAAAATCATATTTTGGGGGTTTGAAGAGTTGAAGAATTGAAGACAAAAGAAGTGAAGAGTTGAAGATTAAAGACTTAGACAATAGATATAAATATTTGAAGATGCAGCCACTTGTGCCCGTCGTGAGTCGCGAGACATCTTTCGCGGGTACTATAAATACCAACTTCCATCCTCTCATTTCCTATCTTCTTCTTCCTGACTTTCCCTCTTTCAAAACCCTAGTTTGTATTTTTTTAAAAATATATTTTAACTTGGATTATGTTTGGTTTGCTTTTGATATTAGCATAAACTCTATTAGCTAAGTTATCACTTGGGAGGAATTGATTGAAGTTTCCAAACCCATGTAGTGAGAAACTCTATTCACTAAATTATGAACATTGATTACTTAGCATTTTTTGTGATATTAATGATGTTATTTACTTCATTTATGTGATGGGTTGTTTGAGAATATAAAATGTTTGTATAATTACATATTGGAGTGTTAGAGATGTGCACAATTTCTTCTCAATTTTAGCAGAAAATCAAAGAACATGGAATTATAACCTCTTGTTGTGTAGATGATGTTAATATAACTAGATGAATATGGCAATGTGGTTTGTTATCATGTTTATCCGATGGTAACACTAAAAGGTATAATCTTGAATGTCGATCTTTCTAGGTTAAACCTAATGAATGTTTTGTTTGGTTAAATGGCTAGGCATTTGGTAGAATGCCTGTAGTTGTTAACAAATCTATTGGTTCTTTGTATATGATGCCACTGATAGAATACCTTTTGGCATGTTTCTCTAGAGTGATCATTGGTGAGGTTTACAAATAGTCATTGATCACTTTTGTAAATTACTCTTTAGAAGAACGAAATGTTTATCTTCAAAATGGTAGCATTCACAATAGGTAATCAAGGTAATTATATGAGTGATTATTTCTAGGATCTATAAGAGGGTTTGGAAGTGGGAATCAATTGCGCCCAAGGCTTTGTCTGATTTTATCATCTTTTTTTAGTTTGTTGCATGATTAGTATAATTATCTTCATATGATAGTTGTCTTGTTTTTCCTTTCATAACGTAGAAAAACCAAACCAAAACCCCACATCTTTAATTGCTTATGTGTGTGTATGCTATTATTCACCCCTATATGCATGAACTCTTAGGAAAATCCCCCTTCTTTGTGGATGACCCCGATTTACCACTATCTATTTAGCTATATTTAGAAGCATTTAGGGCTATAAATTGTACATTTGAGAGGTACGATGATGACCTCCTGGGCTATATTGCTGACGGGACACTTGACTAGCTGCGGGTGTCCATTAGACAATGTGACAATGGGGTATTGTATACCATTGGCGTGAAGAGTTCCTGTATGGTATAATTGCCCACTTTCAGGTCGAGCGTCTATGTGAGGGCGCTTTATACATAACGTTATGGTTTCCTTCACCATTTCTTCCTATGCAAATGCACCAAGCCGGGTTGGCTTCCAAGTCAATTTTTACTTTTTTTTTACTATGTATGTAGAAGTATGTTAGTCGTTCTTAAATTTGCTCAATGTTTGAATTAGATTTTGCTACGAGCATGGAGGGATATAATTTATCACTCTGGTATTCTTAGGACTTTATAGGTTCTATATAGGGCTTTCGAGGCTTACTTACATGCTTACAAGTGTAATTTCGTAAGAGCACTGCTCTTTGTTTTTTTTGTTTGAGCCTGTGGAAATCTTAATTTCATTTCTAGTTAGGTATTTTACTCCTATGTCTTTTATGGGTAGACACATTCTACTTATGAATGAAACTGTAAATTGTGGGAGGTGGTTGTTTGTATTTTACCTACCTCGGTGTTAATGTACCTTAGTTATGATGATGTGATGTACTACTATTGTGTGACAAAATATGGTTCCCTTTGTCACTTACATTTAATTCTGCTAGTTCGGGGCTTTCCAGTTTGTCCTGCTTTGTTTTGTTGCTTTTGTTCTAATCTGATTGTTCGAAGCTTTCCCAATTCATCCCATGGCTGGTTTTGTGAGAGTCGTGTTTTGCTGATGGCCAGCCTCTTAGCTGGTTTGCTTTGCCATTTTCGTTTCCATGGCCCATGATCCCTAACTCGTGGCTGCAAGATGTTCAAGTTTGTATTGTAGTTGCACCAACCAACCATGTGCTTACGGTGGCTAATTGTAATATGTTAACTATAACTGTTTATCATATTTCGTCTTGCTAATAAATATGACTGCTCCCAAGTTTTATTGTGTTTTATCTTTTGACATGGAATGTGGCCTCCTCCAGATACCATAAACGTCTTAAAAAATTGATCCCCAATATTGGCACCACAGGTACGAGGAATTCCTTCCGGACCAACATATTATCTAGATTCAGCACTGTGTTCCTTAGCATCTTAATGGATCTTGCATAACAGGTTCCCGGGGAGGTCCCTGGGTTTCTCTCTGATACTTAAGTCTGTGAATGATCAATATGGTAATAGTGTTTCAAAAGAAGTCATTACCTATATTGCTGTTCTGATCACCTATTTATGGCTAATGCATTCCGTCATTCTGGCGGATCATGAACCATGTCCCTAAATCATGGTAAGTGGCATGGTTATAGGGGAGAATTACTTCATCTCCTAGGTTTGCTTAGAATGGTTCGCTACAAGCGAGGTACCATTTTTAGCAAGGTTATCTCTCTTCTCATGCGAACCGTCCTCTGCTTGGTTCGTAAGACTCGAGGTATTACCTTTGTTTCATATTTGGCATGGTTTAGGGAAGGTCTATATCAACCGCATAATAGATTTATGAGTAACAACATTATCGTATGTAATATTGTTGAATTCGTCATAACAAGTAGTTTTTAAATATCAATTTTTTATTTGTTGTTATTATATGTAGTTAAAGATATTAATGGTCAAACATGTTTGTTGAACAATGTAATAATGATTGGTATACAATTTTAGTACAAGAAACATGACCTATTACTTCGTCCCTTTTACCTCGGTTAATTTTTTTCCCGAAGTAAATAATATTTTTTACCGCTGTTAAATAATAACCGAGGTAAATAATAGATTTTTACCTTGGTTATTATATTAACCAAAGTAAAAGGGGGGAAAATAATTAAATAATCTTAACAAATAGCGTGCGACGTCGAATGGGATGTATTAAAAGGGTTGCCAAAATCGCGCATTATTTCGTTTTCGTTGACATAGCGTATGATGGACGACCGACGTCACAGATAAGTAAAGATAGAATTTTTAGATGATAAATTTGAGAAGGATTGACTTTGAAAAATGAGGAAGTATTTTAATATTCAATAAGTTAAGTTTTGTTCTGTTACGATTGAAAATGGTTGAATAATAGGGAAAACCACAACCAATAAGTAAAGATTTTGAAGGTGGCTGAAACAAAGAAAATTAAAAAGAAAGTCGAGGTGGTATGCATTTCTCCAGTTTGGCATTTCACTCTTTTCTTAACGTCCCATAATTAGTTTTTGGGAATGTAAAAGGACAATTAATTTATTTTGTAAAAGTGATTGATTTTGTTCTGCAAAAGTTTTTTTCCAATGTTTTTGAATTAAAACGTTGTATAAAATGGTGTTTAATGGTACTGATGGAAATGGTTTTAAAAATCATGCACAAATCAAAGTGCAAATCAATTACATATTGGTCAAATAAGGTAGTAAAATTATTATGAAAACATTAATCACGAAAATATCCTTACAATCCTTACAAATTAGTACATAAAACTTCGAATATTAATTATAATTGTCTCAATTTCAATCTTAGAATATAAATTACAATAAACTCAATCCGCTTACATTATGATAAGCTTGAAGACAATCGCCCCCAAGCTTCTATGACATCGAAGAACAAGGTGTCCCCAATGTGCAGGTTGGTGCTGGAAAGGAACTCGGCGAAACCCTTTGGTGAGGGCCTTGATCTTCCCTTGGGCCGAGTAGTTCATCCGTCACTCTGTCCCGTAACACCATAGCACAATGGGGGTCTTCTTATTCGGTAGAAGTGGTAGAATTTCCCTGGGATGTACTAATTCAGAAAAAAATAATTGTGAATATATATATATATATGTATATATGTAATTAAAAACAAATAGTGTTAACTGAAAATAAAAAAATTCATGCTTTTGTTTATTGGCTAGTTTTAGTCCTTAGCAAAGTTGGATTTTTCCCAAAATTCTGCTGGTTCAAAGTGTAGTTGAAACGGGGGCTATCCTCTGCCATTGTATAGTGTTCAAGCTCGAACATACAGGTTCATGGTTTCTCTGTAGTGCGGAGAACTGTATTAAAACATTAATTTTCATAAATTGTACATATGTATTAGTAAATATATATGTGAAATGGTAAAATATCTGAAAAAAATGAGCGACTTGATTATATTTCTCCATACATTGGTCCTACATATATATTGAAAATGTTTAGGGGAAACTAGCCTTATAAAAACAATGTGCAACGTAGGCCAATTGTCACAGGAACATATGTCGGTCTGAACCAGTGGCTTAGTTGACATATACCTATGACATCGCCGGTGAGTTATCATGACCGACATCGTGACTGATGCAGAAATGAGGTCACAGAAAGATATTTAAGTAAACTTAAATGCCTACAAGCAACGACGTTAAGACATCAGTTTCACTGATGGATAAATCGAGTCGACTACATCATCTCATACATAACTTGAAATAAGAATGTGGAAATGCGAGCTATCAAAAGCCATTAAATGGTGTTCAAGATTGAACACAACAGGTTTAGGTTTTCTCCGTTGTGCAGAGAACTGTATTAAAATATTTTTTTTGATAAAGTGTACATATACATTAGTAAATCTATGTGTAATATGGTAAAATACCTAGAAAACGGGGCGACTAGAAGATCCTTCACCAGCCATTAGTCCTCCATATAAATTGAAAATGTTTATGGTAAACTAACCTTATAAAAACAACGCGCAACGTTGGCCATGTGTCGCAGGAACATGTCGGTCTGAACAAGTGGATTAGTCGACATGTACCAGCGACATCGCCAGTAAGTTGTCCTAACTAATATCATAATCGATGTAGAAAAGAGGTGGCAGAAATAAATATAAAGTGAACTTAAATGCCTACATGCAATGTCGTTAACACATCGGTATTACAGATGGATAAATCGAGACAACTGCGTCGTCTCATGCATAACTTGAAATTAGAATGTGCGACATCACACACCTTCGCATCAACAGAATGGCGTGCGACTTGAGAACGACTTCGTATGCATCAGAGACATTAAAAATAAAAAATACAGAATCCTTGAAAAAAATGATTCATTAAGAAGACAAAATTATGCAAAAACGTCCTAAAACAAACCAAACCAGTTGCAAAAATTTAGGCACCACATGAGTAGAAATTCATACCTTTGTCAGAGGAGAAGAGGAAAGGGGTGGAGTGACTCTTGATATTTACGGGAAACTTAAAAATGATAAGTTTAAACTGATTTTGAGGGAGCCTACATTTATTGCCGTTTCGATACTCTGTAGTGACGTCGTAGGAGTAAGTGAGCCAAAATATTTAAGCATGCTAGCATAAAAAATGAGTCTGCCAAGTACCAATACAAATAATTTCATCCCTAAAGCACTAAAATACGACAACTAACATTTTTTGGTTGTGTGAACCGTTCCAATCCACCACCAAAGGAACTAGTCGTTGAACAGTTTGAATATATTAAAAATTATTGGTGAACACAAACATTTGCTATTTTAAGAATGGTTGAAACAAATTAACCATTACACACATGTATTTTATAGTTTTATGTATGATCGCAACATAATTTTTTTGTTTCATATGGTAGGTTAAATATTAATGATTCAATAAAATAAAAATAACATTCAACAAATAGATTCAAGATTAAATTAAATAAACATCACAGTCAACAAAGTAGTCTTAATGTTACTAATGTTTGTCATAATTTGTTACAAATTCTAAGCACTGATAGGGTAGGATGAAGACATTCAAAACTATGGGCGCAAAATCATCAACTAGCTCGAAGTAGAGCGTGTCCCCAACCTACAGGTCCTCTCCATGAAGAAACTCGCAAAAACCCTTTGGGATCAGGGTATTTAGCGTCTCGTTCCCAGAGTAGTGCATGTGATACTCTCTTTCGTGGCACCTCAAGACAACAAGCATCTTAAACTTTGGTAGGAGCGGCTCGATTTGGCTGGGGATGTACTAAATTAACCACAGTTAGTATAAATTAGAGAAAATTTTAATTGAAAATAAAATAAAAATGTAAAAGGGAAGGACATACCAAAATTGGAATTGAACCAAAATTCGTCCGGGTTAACGTACGTATGAAATTAGAGAATGAACAGGTTCTAAACGAATGCAGGGGCCACATAATTGAATGAAAATATAAAAAGGAATGTGCAAACCCTAGAACCCTAATCTAGGAGTGTTCAAATTGGCCGACCCGATCTCACTCGACCTGACCCGTTTTGACCCGACCCATATGGGTCGGATCGGGTCAATGACCCATTTGAGTCAAAATGGGTCAGGTAAGATTTTGGCCCAAATCGACCCATTTGCAATTTTACCCTATTTTCTTGAAGAAAAAATTCATAAAAAAGTATTAGTTTATTACAAAATACGTACCATTAATTTAATTCATAAACAAGTTTAACATTCTAGAATTATATTTTATAAAACTAATTTTTTCCAAAACTACTATTAATGATAAATAATATATTTATTAGTATATGAAATATATATTCATAATTGTATAAATAAGTTTTAGTAAAATTATATTTTTTAAATAAAATATTAATAGTATTCTAACTAAGTAAAATAATAACAATTGTATTTTTCTTTATTAAGTGAATAATTAAATATAATACTTATGATATTCTTATTTTAAATTATATAAAAATAAATAATAATTTAATTTATTATTTAAATATTATTTCATTTAAAAATAATATACTTTATTTTAAAAAATTATTAAAAATTTACTATTTTTATATGATTTGGGTCAACCCGTGACCCAGTCTGACCCGACCCGATCTAATCCTAAACTTTGGGAATTTTGACCTGACCCGACCCGACCCATTTTTCCTAAAATTTGGGTCAATTTGGGCCGGGACAGCTGACCTGCCCCGACCCATGAACACCCTTATCAGATTGTATGGATTTCTATTCGATTCGAAGGCACAAGCAATTTTCCCGCTTGTGCCGCAAAATGAGTGGTTTATCCATTTTGTGCAAAGTGATGAGACATCAAATGCATGTATTTATCAAAACATTTAGCATCTCTTTTGTTATCTTTTTGTTGGAAAATTTCTAGATTTAGGTAGTGTTAAATCATAATTTTCGGTTTTCGAATCTAAATCATTCATCATGTAACCTATTTTGAGTCTAATGGATTTTTGGTCCATACGAGCATCTAGATTCCTTTTTGTGAGCTTAATTTTTAGATTTCTTGCAAGAACTTCAGAATATTTTAGTGAAGGTCATTCGCAAAAATGGTAGAAAAGTGAAGGCTACGAGTCAAAATGTGGTTGAAGATAGAAGGGTCGAAGAAGGAAGACAAAGATGTAGATGAATTTTGTGGCCGCTGTCGGGGATGCTAGTTTAAATATTTAATTGTTAATTCTCGTTACTAGTTGGTACAGTAGTTGGTGTTGTTTTTATTTTGTATTTTTAGTTGGTTATCATGTTGATATTTTTCTATAGTTATTTCGGTCACTTCTTATCTGTTTGCTAGTTTGTTTCCCAAGACTGGTACTTTCTGGTTTATGGTACACACCCGTACAACAAACTTAGGAAATTTACACTACCTACCGAAAAACTTAGGTGGTCAGAGAAGGAGAAAGAGGAGAGCTAGAGTAGAGGTTCCAAAAGAACCGACTGTTGTTGTTGAAGAGTCTGTTGAGATAGTGGAAGATAATCGGACGCTTAGGGAACTGATGTCACCTAATTTGGAGAATCAACCCCTTTGCATAGTCTTCCTTCCTTTGCCACCAAATGTAACTTGTGAGCTGAAAAACGGCATGATCCAATGCTTGCCCACCTTCCATGGAATGGCCAAAGAAGACCCCAACAAGCATGTATCGGAGTTTCACTTGATTTGCACCAACATGAAACCACCGAGGGGTGTTAGAGGAGGACTCCAACTTAAGATCATTTCCTTTCTTTCTGTGGGATGCAGCCAAGGATTGGCTATATTATCTTCCAACAGGTTGAATTATTTCTTGGATGGACATGAAACAGAGGTTTCTCGAGAAATACTTCGCGGCTTCAAAGTTTGTGGGTCTGAAGAAGCAACATTCCAATATTTCGCAACTGGCAAAGGATTCCTTGTATTAGTAACGGGAGAGGTTCAAGCGGCTATTAGCTAGTTGCCCCTATTATCCATTCAGGGAGGGCTATTTGGTATATTGATTATTTTAATGAGGACGGTTGACTTAAAACTCAATACTTGTTATTTAAAACTCTGTTTTCCACCTTCCTATAGAACCTCGCCATGGGTGACCCTTGGGAAGAATCTGCTTGTGCCTCTGATAAATGGTTTTACAACCGTGTTTCAATTGACAAAAACAAGTATTCTTTTCATAAACAAGATAATGTAATGTAATTTAATTGAGTACCCAGATAAATTTCCATATGCTTAAAAATCTTTAATGGTGAAAAACAACAAAACCTTCAATGTGAAATAATCTTCGGCACTACCATCGTACGTTATAACACCTTTGTTGAACAACGTCATCAAATCCTCTACCAAAGGGGCAAGATAAACATTTACTATATCATTGCCGGGTTGTTTAGGTCTCGGGTTTAAGACAATAACACGTACTTTGCTTCATTGTCAACTACGAGGCGAGGTTATAGATCACCACCATGATGGGTCATGAGCTGTGTGTGTTACTCATATTACCGAATAGATTCAATCCATCGGTATACAGGCCAAGTATAAAATGTTTGGGCTCCGCACCAAACTCAAGCTACATAGTATCAAGTTTCTTGCACTGCTAACCGTCCGACGTATGCCGAATCACGTCATCCGCTGGATGATATCTTTCTGCATGCCATTGCAACAAGTTTGCATCTTCTTACAAAGAGAATAACTTATTCAACCATGGAATGATAAGGAGATACTATAACACTTTGGCCGGGGTCATTTTTTTGAGTTTGAATAAATTTCTGCAGCACCGCAATTCAGCCCCTCTTTGACTTAGACCGAGACTCACCACAAAACCTACACTGGTCTCAGTCCTTATCCTTTAGCCCTCTATATAGAATACAATCATTCGAACAAGCATGTATTTTTTTCAATTCCATTCCCATTGGACAAAGTTTTCTTTTCACGGCATACAAACGGTCGGGTAAATTATTACCCTCAGAAGAAATTACTTTACTAGTTCAAGAGTCTCTGTAATCCCTTTGTCAGTCTACACATATTTTTCTTTCATATTCATCATTCGCAGTGTGGCACTCGAAACCGAATGTTTTGAACTACTATACAAAGTCGTCTTATTGTCGTCGTGCAAAGCTTCTAGCACTTTGAGTTTTCCTATTTAGAAATGTCCTCCACCATCTCATCGAACCTTTCATTTACATCATAATCATCAAATTATTTATATCCAACATCGGCTACCCTAACATTGTCAACCTCTTCGTGCCACAACCACGAGGTGTAACTAGTTTTAAACCCACGCATGATGAGATGTTGACGTAACTTCTTCCTACTAAAAAACTGTCATTCCTACAATATTTACATGGGAAACATGCTCGCACCACGCCATTCTTTGAAGCATGTTCAAAATCTACAACAATAAGGATTCTACCTAAGGGAGATAATTGGGTGATTTTTTCAAATCTTTAACAATCAATTCAATTCAATCCATCCAAAACCCTATAATATAGTGAGATGTTCAACACATGATCATCATACAACACAACACATTGTTTCACAATCACCAATTCAACTAAATCATAACTATTTTAAATAAAAATAGACATGAGTTCCAAATTTTTTTATTTATATTCCAATCACACACACACACATATAACACAATTGAGGAATAATTAAATACCGTTGATCCTACCCAAAGGATTCTACTCTAGTTCTTCAAGAAGCCCGTATAGAAAAATTAGGTTCATGTGAAATGAGTTTTTTGAAACCCAAATAACCTAAAGAACATATTATACAGGCAACGACGACCGTGTTCCGAACTCGAAACGTGAATCCCTTCCTACCTCGCCCAAGTGAATCTTATACATAACTCAGAAATAGGTCTGAATTTCCATTCCATGAGCAAAATGATTTCAAGGAAATCCTCATACAACTGATGAAAATGTTCCAAATCTGTAATAACTCTCGACTCCCTTTTCTAAACTTGGAACCTCGTCATTCATTGGTGGTTTGGAAAAACTGCCTTTAATTGGGTCCACTTAAAGGTGGTTGAATAAAAAACCTCTGGTGTTTATAATAAATCAAAGGCAGTTATTAAATAACCATCTTCTAAATTCTTCCAACCGCCTTCCAAAATTATATGTTGCCGAAATTCACGTGTTTCGATTTTGGATCCCTTTCAGGAAGACGGTTCCTGGAAAAAACAATAGAAGTGCTTTTGAATGGTGTCTTTAATCAAGCATCCTCCACTAGTGAATCTACCTAAACTTCATGACATACACACTCAAAACAACTAATATAGCCACTCTTTGCAGATGCATCTGAGCAAGAGCAACCCCGTAAGCCTTCAAAATGCTCATGAAGTATTATGGAACAGGGAGAGTCAACCTACACTCCAACTAACACTCATATTTACTAAACATACTAGGCGGAGAGCTTATCACGAAATCACCTGTATGAGGTTCCATGAACTTAAAGCCAGATAAATAGGAATATTACTCTTTTAACACACCAACATTAATTAAGGTAAGAGCACTCATATTACCCCCCATTTCAAGACAGTAGTAAGCCTCACAAGATGAAAGGATGCTTTTATATTTTGCTTTTTTAAAAAGGTTAAGAGTAGACACTCAGGAATGATTAAGGAAGTGATATTACACGGATCTTCAACCCCTATTTATATTAGCTACCTAATGATATATTATCAGGAAACTAACTGTTGGAACCTGAAAATGAGATATCTCAATAGGATAGCCTAAATTTTCACATATATATACATATATATATATATATATATCTCCATCCAAGAAGTTCAGGCTCACGTCGATACCATACTCGTATCTACACCCTACTAAAATATTTTCATACTCACTTAACCTTCTTGGGTTCAATATAAAAACTTCCTCTGCATCGACTCCTTGGTTGGGGGGAGGGGCTTAGGATATATGATGAGACCTCAAATCCATGTATTTTCTAAAGCATTTAACATCTCTTTTTTTTAAATCATTTTGTGGGTAAATTTCTAGGTTTATGATGAGACGTAAAATCTTTGTATTTTCTGAAGCCTTTAACATATTTTTTGTTATCATTTTGTGAGATTATTTATATATCACTCGTAAGCACTTCGAAGTAGTTTACTGAAGTCCATTCGCAAGGATGGTAGAAAACTGAAGGCCATGATTCAAAACTCAGCAGAAGACAGATGGGTCGAAGAAGGAAGACAATGAAGCGGATGAATTGTGATTCGAGAGTGTAACCGAGTTCTGTGAACAATCCGAGAAGAATTAGCCTCCGAGATATTTTAAATCAATCATACATGACATGCACACTACTTCGAAGGGGAAATGTTGCATGTCCCGTGCACTCAAAAGGCGGTGGACAAGCACCAAAAGGAGGGACGCGTACATTTTCACATCCAGCGAGCTCAGAAGAGCCCAAGAACACCTGTATTCCATGGCCAGTGTGGTTTGGCATGGGTCTAGGGTGACACTAGGGGTGGAATTAGAGTTTCACTAGGGTTTTCCAAAATTGGGCCCTTAGAGGCCCATTGATCTTCTCTTATATAAGGAGCCTTTAGTCTCCTAGGGTTTAGGTAAGTAGTCTCCTAAAGTTCTTTTTCTTTTTCCTTATTTTAGTTCTTATATAAATGGAATTTAAATCAATGAATGTCATCACACTTTGGTATGTGTCAAACATCAAAGTATTCAAGCTGGGCCATGAGCTGGAAAATATTTCCCAAATACTTTACTAGCTACTCTTCCCACACCTCATAGTCTCTTCGCACTTGCTGAACCACTATGTGCGAATCACTTAAGGCCGTAATTCTTTTGACCTTCATTTTAATTGCAAGACCTAAGCCACATATTAAATCTTCGTATTCCGCTTCGTTATTAGTGAGTGAAAAGTCGAAACGAAGTGAATATCTGTGCTCCCCTCCTTCTAGGTTTACCTATAGCAGTCGCGCACCGCAACCTTCCTTGTTGGATGCTCCATCCATGAATAGTTTCCATGAGACATCTTCCAACTTGGATTTATATTTATTGATTCCAAGATCATGCATGCTCATTCACTTCTTGTGCATCTTCGCTCGTCATCTCTATGATGAAGGCTGCTAAAGCTCGGGCCATTATTGAAACTCATGGTTGGAATTGGATTTCATATTGTCCCAACTCAAGAACCCACTTTGTCAACCTATCGAATGCTTCAAGCTTGCTGAGGATGTTTTTTACTGGGTGATCAGTATAGACAACTATCCTATGACTGTGGAAATAGGTTTGCAACCTTCTTGCTGAGTATACCAAAGCTAGAATTAGGTTCTCGACTAGCATGTATGCTCTCTCTGCACTTTTTATTATTCTACTAATAGAGTATTCTGGTATTTTCTTTTGTCTTTCTTGTCGCACTAGAACCGAACTGACTGTATTCTTTGAAACGGAAAAGTACAAATACAAGGTTTCTACCTAAATTGGCGATTTCAATGCAGGAAATGCCTGGAGTTGCTCCTTCAAGGATTCATACACCTTCTGACTCTACTCGTTCCAGCTGAACTTCTTTACCTTCTTGAGGACTTCAAAGATTGGGAAATGTTTCTCAGCTGCCTTTGAAACAAATCTACTAAGTGTTGTCAACGATCTCATCAATATTTGCACTTCCCTGACTATTTACGGTTGAGGGAGGTTCATTATAGCCTGTATTTTCTTGATTGGACTTGATTCCCTTGGAAAACACCCTACATGCTACTCCAATCTTACACTTTTGAAGATTAAGCTTCATGCTGATCCCACTTAGTGCATCAAAAGTTTCTTTAAAATTCTCCTGAAGCTACCTGTGTTTTTCGTCCTATTTGATTGTGAAATGCATTGTTAATCACTCTCTAACGTGTAGCTCCTGCATTTTTCAAGATAAACAACACTGTCACATAAAAAAATATCCCAAAGCTTGTTATGAATGCTGTCTTCTCTGCATCCTCAATATTTATTAGTATTTGATGGAATCCTTTATACGAATCCAGAAAAGCTAGAACTTCGTACCCCAAAATTCCTTCAAAAGACTAATCAACCTTAGACAGAGGGTAACAATCTTTTGGACATTCTTTATTTAGATCAGTGAAATCTATGTACATTCTCAATCCCTTTTCATCTTTATTAACCATCACTGGGTTCGCCAACCATTTGGGATATGTTATCTCCTTAAGGATACTCGCCTGAAGCATAGTTTTCACTACTTCTTCAATTGCATGTTGCCTGTCACTAGCGAAGCTTCGCTGTTTCAGTTTAACTTGTATGACTGAATTGCTGATGTTCAAAGTGTGGGTAGAAATTCATTGGTCAAGTCCTTCAATGTTCTGTACACTTCATGCGAATGTGTCCTTATAACTTCGCAGGATTTGGATGACCTTCATTTTTTCCAGATGTGAAAGATGCTTCTCTATTTTAATACACTTAGAAGTGTCTTCTTTATCCAAAGTAATGACTTTAGTTTCTTCCCCCAGATCTACTGCTTACTCCTCATGCCTGAGTAAGACGCTATCTGAAACAGTGCTAACCATCTTTGCTTGCTCTAAAGTTTTCCCTGCTTTCATCGCGATGACCATACACTGCCTCGCTGCCTGTTGGTTTCCTCTTATTGTTGCGATTCCAGCAGGAATCCAAAAATTCATTACTAAATGATACGGAGACTATATCTCCTTTGTTGTGTTCATCCATGATTTTCCAATGTTGGGGTTACATGGGCTTCGTGCATCAATGACCATGAAGTCACACATGATGGTACAATTTCTATCACTCTCCCCAATGGTAACAAGCAATTGTATGTTGCCTAAGGGTGTCTCTGATTTTCCTGTAAATTCTACTAGTGAGGATGTGGACCTTTTTAGATCAGTCCACTTGACCTATCGATGAAATTAACAAATAGGATTTCAACTGCATTCCCATCATTCACAAATACTCTATGAACCATTGCATTTTCAATTTTAGCGATGATAACCATTGGGTCATTATGAGGTGAAGCATTTTAACTGTATCCTCTTTGCTAAATGTGATTGTCTCGTTCGTACAAAACCTCTTGTCAGCAGGCTCCTGTGGTGGTGAACTCCTAGCCTTGGATTTCCAAGCATTATTGGATAGTAACTCACCCATGAATAAATAAGATTACTCTTCTAGAGCTTCGATTGTTGTGTCCTTATTATAATCCACCGCCACTGTCATCTTCTAGTTCTGTTGTTCGCTACAACCTGATTTTTTTGATACGGAGCTTCCTGCCTTGTTGGTTTTGTTGTACCGGCTTCCCCCCATCTTCCTTCTTGTATTGGCTCAGATAGCCATTTCTCAGGTTCTCTTCGATCTACCTTCTCAGATCTCTACAATATTTGATATCATGACCATGATCTTTGTGGAATGCACAGTAGTATTCCCTGGATCTTTTGTCAGTGGGTGCTATCATCAGTGCTGGTTCGCGGAATAACTCTCTGTGTGCCTTCCATATTTACTTTCTTCACTTTGTCAGGGATGTATCCTGGTATGATGTGATCTGCATTCCTAGTTTTCTTCCCTTGAAAGAGGTTGTTCCTTTTCCTTTCTTTATAAACCCTCTCAGTTTGTCTTCCATCATTATTTTCTCACCTCGCTCTATCTTGCGGTCATTTACTTCCTCCATTCTCACATGTTGCTCAATCATTTTTTGCAAATCTCTTGGGTTCTCGAGCTTGTTTTTCGTGAGTTCCTTATAGAATTCTCCTGATCGCATGCCCCCTATAAATGCACCCAAGGAATATTGAAATGGAAAATCTTGAACTTGCACGCTTTTGGTGACGAACCGATTATGATACTCTCTGTGAGGCTCTCATCACTTCGCTAAGATAAGTTGTTTAGGTCTGCAATTGTTTTGGTGATCCTCTGCTTCTAATAGAAGCGACCCAAAAATTAATCTGAAAATTGTGCCAATGACCTAATGCTTCCTTTTGGCAAGTCTTCGTACCATGTGATCGTTGTTGGATGAGACGTCAAAAGCATGTATTTTATGAAGCATTTAACATCATTTTTATTATCTTTTTGTTGGAAAAATGATAGATTTAGGTAGTTTTACATCATAAGGGGTTTATATGACCTTTTCGGTTTTCATATCCAAAACCTTCATTTTATAATCTATTTTGAGTCTAATATATTTTTGGTCCTTACGGGCATCTAGATTCCTTTTTATGATCTTAACTCACAGATTTCCCGTAAGCACTTCAGAGTGGTTTAATGAAGGCCATTCTCAAGAATGGTAGAAGATTGAAGGGCATGATCCAAAACATGGTAGAAGATAGAAGGCTCGAAGATGGAAGATAAGAAGCGGATGAATTGTGATCCACAAGTTTGGACCAAGTTGTTAGAACGATCCAAGAAGAACCAGCCTCTAAGGATGGTACTATTGGATTCCTCTTCTCGAGCACTATAAAATTGATGACAAGAACTCCCAAATCGAATCAACGGTTCACCCGTAGCAACGCAAAGACTTTGAAGAAAAGAGGGACCTATAGGCATCCTCGCGCCCAAAGCACAAGGGGAATCAACTGGCTGAATTGAAACAAAAGACCAGCCCCTCCACTCGCACGGAAGCTCACTGAGAGGTTTCTTGCATTCCTGACCTTGCGCTTCAGCATGCGCCCAGCTTGCACCGCGCTCACCTCTTCT
>JAULKJ010315697.1:0-10719 GCA_032355405.1 Rubia balearica | reverse complement strand
TCTGATACAGTGGTCCTGCTGGACCTGCACAGTCATCGAATCCTAAACCCTAAACACACTACTTCTAAGAGAAGTTCGCTGCTGAAATTGAAGAGAAGAGGAGAGAAATTGAAGTCACCTGCTGGCTGGCATATGAGCTAGCAGTTGGTGCTGGTCGGCCATGATGAACACCTCGACCTGGTCGGAGTCCTTGAAAAAGTTGAACATTCTGCGGAGGTCCTTATCCTTGGAGACTTTCTCAAGTAACTCATCTACTTTGGCATCTTTAATCGAGCCACCTGCAGACATAAAAGCAGGAGTTAAGAACTGAAAAGTAATTCTTTATGTATGGATGATGAAATCTACAGTTTTAAATTCAGTATGAAAACATAAAGCCATACTTAAGGGTGATTTCATCTCTACTTTACGAGGACAGCCCCTCCCCCTCTACAGTTTCTCTGGAGTATTTTCATCACCATCCTGTAAGATACACACAGAACCAGCACTAAACAGTTACAAAATAGGCATCAGAACAAGCTGAACCAAAAAAAGAAGAAGAAAAGACGAATAAAATGAATGAAGGACAGCAGAACATTGCACTCAGTGCTCAACACTTGACCAGCAACAGACGGAAGAAAAGTAAATTTCGTGGGGTGCAAAACAAACAATGCACTATTTGTATCGCTTATTTACTTGAAGAACAAAATGAAGGAATCAAATTATAATTTTCAGCTATTGACCATATTAGGATGATGTAATCTCTGCACTAAACTATCTGAAAAATAGTTCTATAGTTCTATTTTAACCAATTCAGTCAGAACACGGAACTAAAATTTTATAATCTTGCAAATATTGAGACAAGCAACTTGTGCTGCAATGCACAACAATCATGCTGTTTGATAATTTGGGTTTTGAACAAGAGAATTGACGATTATCGACAAATTTATCGACATAAACTCAAAATCTCACCAAAAACTACTTCTCTCGCTCTCCTATTTATTTACCATACTTCCACCGCCGTCACATGACTCTTCGTCGCACACTTAACGGCGTTAATTCCTCACCGCCGTCCACCGTCGTTGCTCCTCCAGGCCTCCGCCACGTCGACTCAAACTTCGTCGTCATCCTCGCCGCGCTCCTCTGCGCCCTAATATGCGTCCTCGGCCTCATCGCCGTCGCACGCTGCGCTTGGATCCGCCGAATCGCCGACCTAGCTGCTGCTACTACTCAGCCTTCCGTCGTGGTAATCAACAAAGGACTGAAGAAGAAGGCTCAATTCGCTCCTTAAGGGGGGCTCATAGGAGACTGCTTCGTGCTCGACCACGATCGCGAGAGGATTTGCTACGTCCAGTTTCCACCGGTCGATTCGCAACGGCGGTTGTGGAAAGCAGAAAAGAAGAGAAGTGAGGGTTTGGCGAGAAGTGAGGGTTTGTTTGAGATTTTATGAATATTTGCAGATGAGTCCCTATAGTTTTGGTACAATTTTAAAATTAACCCCGAATATGAAATAATTGTTAAATAACCTAAAATATTATAGAAAGGGGGTTTGCCAAGGCTTGGTCTAAATTTTTTACAACGGTTTTATAACCAATTACAACTACATACATCTTTTCTTGTAAATAGATTGAATCTATTACTACGACTTTTCAAGTTCTGTTGTAATTACATATTTTTTACAACTATTTTTTCATCCTCCTGTAATATTTGGTTGTAAAAGGGGGATAATTCTAGTAGTGGTTCGACAATACGTGTAGAGAAATGTTGGAGAAGCTTGCGGTGAAGACCGAGGATCACCTGCGAAAAAATTTTGGTTGTGTGTTCAATGAACCCATTCTTTTCATTTGTTCTCACTGTTGATTGACACTAATAGGTAGTTTGTGGGTGATGTGTTAGATTGGTCGGTACAACAACTGCATCGATCTTCATCGCAAACTAGGGAGTAGGGATGTACATCGCCGTCAAGAAGGTCAGCATCTTTATTACCATTATTATGTTTACCATGTTTTTGAATTGGTAACTAAATGTAATTTTATCCAGCAACTTTAATGGTTTCCTCTGTTACAATAGTTTTTTAAGGTTGCTACAGTGTATTTATTCCAATGTTTTACTCTATATTTTTCTCTAAAAAAATATTCCTTTATTTTTTTTTATAAAATTAATTTTTTAAATATTTCTTATATCATAAACTTATCTCAATTATATTTTAGCTCAAAATTTTAATTTACTAATCCATGAAAATAAATTAAAAATAAATAATTTTAATTGAAATACAACTTGATAATTAATGATACAACACTTCCAGAAATAAAATATTATAATGCAACTTGATCATATTATGCATTATAATGCATGCTGTCTCAATTATAATAATGTATTCACACTTGATAATTAATGATACAACACTTCAAGACATAAAATACAACTTCTAATAGAAACACGAACAACGAATACATTATTATAAAAAATGAAAAATAGAACAACACAACATTTAAAGAAAATAAAAAATACAAACCAAATACAACTCCTCATTGTTTCCCGATCTCTCCCACAAATGATCTATCAGTGCATTGCGAAGGGCATAATGAGTATCAGAGTCTCTAATTTCTCTATGACATGCAAAAAAAATCTTGAAATCGAGTGTTTTCACCCGTGATTAGTTCAACGTCAATATCTGGAGGCAATGTAGCACTCGACGAGGTTGTGGTAGATGGCCTTGTGATTGGTCATTGGAGTAGAAAGATCATGTTCATCCTCTATGATCATATTATGCATTATAATGCACGCCGTCATTATATTATGCAAAACTTTCCTTTTCCAAACTCGGCATGGTCCAACAAGAATTTGAAAACGCTGCTGCAAAACACTAAATGCTCTCTCAACATCTTTCTTGCAAACTTCTTGCATCTTTGCAAAGTGTTTATGCTTTGTGGTGTGAGGTTTCTGAATGGTTTCCACAAGAGTTGACCACTTTGGATATATACCATCAGCTAGATAATAACCCCGAGTGTATTGTTGCCCTCCAATAGCATACTAAGCTATAGGAGATATGCCTTGTGCAAGATTTGAAAATAAATGTGAAGACTCTAACACATTGATGTCATTGTTTATCCATGGAAGGCCGAAATATGCATGCCAGATCCAAAGAACATAATCAACAACTACTTCAAGAATAATTGTTGGAGATCGACAACGACCAGAAAATTGTCCAGACCAAGATTTTGGACAATTTTTCCACTTCCAATGCATGCAATCCAAACTTCCTAACATACCGGGAAAACCTCGCTTCTCACCAATATAGAGTAGTCTAGCTACATCATTAGCATTTGGTGGTCGTAGATATACTTCTGAATAAATTTCAATGATAGCCCGACAAAATCTCTTGAAAGTCTCAATAGCAGTAGACTGTCCAATTTTGAGATAATCATCTTGTGAATCAGTTAGGGTGCCATATGCTAGCATACAAAATGTTGATGTTATCTTCTGCAATGTTCATGGATCTTCCCTGTTTGCTGCATCTCTTTGTTGTTCAAAATAGCTATCATGCATTCGAACCGCATCAGCAATACGCTTGACTAAACTAGAGCTCATTCGATAACGACGTCGAAAAGTTGTCTCCTTAAAGAGGGGGGTATTCGAGAAATAATCGTTGACCAAAACTTGATTTGCCGCTGCATGATCACGGTTGATCGTTTTATGACCCGGGATTGAGCCACAGTGCCTTGATAGATTTTCTTGTTGGAGGCAATTCTCCGTCGAATAATTGGTGTTGCTATCGAGCATATCCTGTAATATTGCTTCCTCAAAATCATAATCATCAAAATTGGAAAGAGATTCCATCATGTTATCAAAGGGTGATTTGAGAAAGACATTTGGTTTGAAGAACCTCCAAAGTTGAAGTTCATATTGCTAGAATATTATATATAGGGGATGATAATAAAGTAATATGATTGTTTCAGAATATGGAAGGAGATGTGAAGTCATATGTAATCACTACTGTCTTATTTATAGAAAATTTTGTGGTACACTTTTTTAAAAAAATTAATCATTCAGTGTGGTACACTTTTTCTGAAATTAATCACTCAATGTGCTCCGACATCGCATTTGATGGTGGTGTATACGAATAATGCAGTTTCGTCCCACTTTTACTTGATTTGACAAGTCACATACATCAACTTCTCAGAAATTATTGGGGATAGAACATCCCATGTGATTGTGTTGTACACGAATAATGAAAATTTCATCCGTTACTACATGATTTGACCACTCAATGTGGTATACTTTTCTGAAATTATTGGTGCTCCAACACCGCATGTAATGGTGGTGTACACAAATAATGTAGTTTCGTCCCACTTTTACTTGATTTGACAAGTCACCTACATAAACTTCTAAAAATTATTTGGGGTTAGAGCATCCCATGTGATTGTGTTGTACACGAATAATGCAAATTTCATCCGTTACTACATGATTTGACCACTCAATATAGTATACTTTTCTGAAATTATTGGTGCTCCAACACCGCATGTGATGGTGGTGTACAAGAATAATGCAGTTTCGTTCCCACTTTTACTTGATTTGACAAGTCACCTACATCAACTTCTCAGAAATTATTGGGGTTAGAGCATCCCATGTGATTGTGTTGTACACGATAGTGAAAATTTCATCCGTTACTACATGATTTGACCACTCAATGTGGTATACTTTTCTGAAATTATTGGTGCTATGACACCGCATGTGATGGTGGTGTACACGGATAATATAGTTTCGTCTCACTTTACTTAATTTGACAAGTAACCTACATCAACTTCTTAGAAATTATTAGGGTTAGAGCATCCCATGTGATTGTGTTGGAGATGAATAATGCAAATTTCATCCGTTACTACATGATTTGACCACTCAATGTGGTATACTTTTCTAAAATTATTGGTGCTCCGACACCTCATGTGATGGTGATGTACACGAATAATGCAGTTTCGTCCAACTTTTACTTGATTTGACAAGTTACCCACATCAACTTCTCAGAAATTATTGGGGTTAGAGTATCCCATATGATTGTGTTGTGCACGAATAATGCAATTCTGATTCATTTTTACCTGATTTGACCATTCAACTTATGAGTAGTGATGCATTTGGATGTTTTCCATGTGGGTAATGCACACAATGTCAGCTTTAAAGAGCATCACATGTGAGTTTTACACATGCATTTGGATGTATCCCAAATAATGCAATGCTTTTTCAAGATTCCATTTGTTTGCATTTCAGAAATCCCTTATTTATAGCATACTCCATTGCAAGAGATTTTCACGATGACCTAGTCTCTCAATTTTGAGTTTGATACAAAAAAAATTTCTCCCAATTTCAACATGTCTTCCAAACCCACTCCATCTTCCAAAGGCACAAATTACAACATTGAAGAAGATAGGTTGTTGGCTTATTCATGGTTGCAGGTATCGCAAGATCCTATCATAGGAAACAACTAGTCTATTGATACTTTTTTGTTACGTGTGCAACAAATTTACAATGACAGAGTAACTGAGATCGGTGAATATCGTACTGAGAGATCCTTGAGTTCAAGTTTTCCGATCATGGAAAAGGCAGTACGAAAGCTAATAGGATGTGTTTGTCAAGTTAACAATATGAATCCAAGTGGTGCCTCTGAAAATGACATTGTAAGTTTAAATTATAATACTACTACGTTTTATTTATTTACTTCTGGTTATATGTTATTACTTACTAACATTGACTGTTTCTTAGATGGATCGAGCAAAAGAGATGTTGAAACTAGATGAAAAATATAAAAGAGGATTTAAGTTTGAACATGTATGGGATATTCTTAAAGATGTTTCGAAATTTCAAGATGATGCACCATCGTCACGACGATTCACTAACCCAACGAATTTCAATAACTTCCCTTCCCAATCAGATGAGAATCCTTTTTCTAGTTCTCCAATGTCATCTCATCCCGGGTTAGACTCTCTCCATATGGATACATATGATGTTTCCGGTGGTTCAACATCAACACACACCCCATTGGAGGAAAGAAAGCAAAATCCATATGAAAACATAGTGAACGAAATTCATCCTATTTCAACAACGACCCAAGAGAAAGAGACTGCGTTTTAACTCTAGTGGAGTCAAGTCAACCACAAAAATGTGAACAGTTAAACATGTATAACAGACACCAAACTCACTTAGATTTGGTTTGTGATAATAAAATGATGGAAAGAGATTTGAGCACAATTAGTGATCCTAAAATGTACGTATATGTCCAATAGGAGCAGGAAAAAATCATGGCAAAAGATCTACACCAACTCCAGGAATGGGAAACCTATTTTCTGATATTGGTGGATCGGGAATAGGTCTCCCAAATTATTATTGAGAAGCAGAAATATTTTATGATTTTTTTTATTTAGTATTTTCGTTTCAATTTTTTTAAATTTTTTTATCATTCTAGTTCTTTGGTGTCATTGCCGGTTTATTGTAAGTGTGGTGTGAACTTTATTATTAATATGTATTGTGTGTTTTTATTATAATTTAAATTTAAATTATTAGTATTTCATAGTGTACATTATTTATTTAATAGATACAATTTTTTTAAACTGATTTAAATAAATCATATTTTAGAAAATTAAAATTGAGATTATATAAACATGATATTTTATAATTCATATGCTTATTATTATTACAACATAATTTTCAAGTGTATTTTATATATTAGTGAAAAATTCATACACTAATTTTGTACATGACTTATTTCTCTCAATACAATTTCACATTTAACAATATCCTAAAAACATTTCATTAAAATAATATTGTTAATGAATTTAGACGTAAATAAATTTGAGTGATAGAATATCAAGTTTGAATAAATAATATTTTAAAAATAATATTTTAATAATAAAATGATCAATGCATTTCTTTCCTAATAAAGAATAATAAAAAATTAGAATCCATTGAAATAAAATATTATAGAAAATAAAGTAAAATAAAAAAAGGAAGGAATTTTTTTTAAAAAATCCAGAAAACAAATAATGCAAAAATGAAGCAAATGAAAACAAATTGTAAAAACAAAAAGGAAATTAAAATTAAAATACCTTACCCTTTTGCTACAGTACCACACCATATAAGCAGGTACTGTAGTTTCACAAAAAAATTTACGCGATTATCACGTATAATTGGAGCCAACTATTTAGGATTTTTACGCGTGGAACGTAAAGTTAGAGCACCGTTGAAGTTGCTCTCAAGAGTGTGTGTGTGTGTTTGTCTGTTTTCAAGAGAGTGTGTGTTTAAGAATGTGTGTTTGTTTTAAAAAGTGTGTTTGTGTTTAAGAGAGAGAGAGAGAGAGTGTGTGTGTGTGTGTGTTTTTAAGAGTTTGTGTATGTGTGTGTTAAGAATGCGTGTGTGTGTTTAAGAGAGAGAGTGTGTTTTTTAAGAGAGAGAGAGAGAGAGAGTGTGTGTGTGTGTGTGTGTTGGTGTGATGTTATAATTTCAGGACTTGATGCTTGTGGTGTTTTCATATTTAATCATGCAACTAATATTCAACGTTGTTATTTTGATATTTTCTTGTGTACTGCTTGATATTTTTAAATTTTGATATTGATGTTTTAAATACTGTATTTGATGTTTCTCAATGTAATTTTTAGTGATTTTATATGTGCTATTGTGATGTTTTAATTTCAGATATTGATGTTTTAATTATTGTATGTGATGTTTTATATTTATTTCACAGGAATACTTTTCAAGTCAGAGCTCTACGATGTCATTGATGAGATATTAAAAAAATGATATGAGGAATCATGCTGTCGAAAGTGTTCCCTTGAACAGAAGGCCGAAAATCGACCTTTGATCATTGCATTGATGGAGTACAAGAGCCATCCTCTTCGAAACCAGTATGAGAGAAGGCAAGTCTGTGAATAACCCAGCAACGAAGGAAAACAAGTCGGGGGAAAATAGAATTTGATTGTTTGGGATGCATTGTGTGAGAATGATATTTTACAAATATTAATTTATTTATTAGAGGTGAGGCACTGGATTGTTATTGATATTTTAGGTTGATTTGGATTTTATGACAATTGACATTTTCAAAGGCTGATGTAAAACTTAAATTAAAGGTTTCTACTTTCATATGCTAATTTTATATCCTTTTATTTTTCTAGTAATGATTCATTTAATTATTTTGATTTCGAGTTATTAATTTTTGATGTTTTATGTCTTGCATATAAATTATTAAAATTACTTATTTATTTGTAATATACATAAAGTGATACGAATCACCAAACATATGTAAATTAGAATTTATTTTGATGATTAACTATAATCTAGTGTATTTTTGTGTTTTTATTAGATGTTAAACTATTTTAGTTTGATGTCTATTTTAGTATAACTATTTAATTTGATGGTATAGAGTTTTTAGTTGATGGTATTTACTTTTTGTTTTAGTTTTAGTTTGATGATATTAAAATTAAAATTTGATGTATCCCAGACAACGAAATAGCATGAAAGCCCAATAACATCAATTTCACAAAGAGGCCGTCCACTTTGATATCGCCTTACCGGAAACTCAACTCCATCAAGAGATCCATTTTTAATGTTTTTATCGTCAGCTTTGGAGACTTTAAAAGTTAAGTAGGTTGCTTTGACCCATTGTTCGTTTCTTAGCTTCAGTATTCCACTGTTCTTATGTGAACATGGCAAAAGTTCATCAGAAACGACATGGATGAGGAAAAACTCGCTACTTAAACTTTACATAGAAGAAATGCGAGTATTGATGAAGAATGTAACAGAAGAAACTTACAAGTATTGATAAAGAGTGTAACAGAAAAAGCTCACAAGAATTGGGTGGGAGATGATGATCTTCTTCTTCAATTGTGCAATTGCAGATTGTATTATAAATATAGATTGGAATTAGTCGGTAGGAGAGTGATGACGACGATTTAGGCTATATCAGCCTAGCTCTGACCTCCAGCCACAGCTGCCATTGACAAAACCCGCGCCCGCCTCCGGCAATCAAATCTCCATGAACGTAGCAAATACGTCGGATCGAAGCCGGAGAAGGCGAGGCGACGAAAGAGAAGGTGAGGCGATAGCGGAGAAGACGAGAAGGCAACGGCGGAGAGGCGAGAAGGCGATGACAGAGAAGGCGAGAAGAAGGAGATGACGCATCCTGTGTCTTTTTTGTTTATTTGCAGGATCATCCTCCATCCTTTTCCTGTTTTTCATTCTGGCACCAAAAAATGTAATTGTAATTTGACCCCGAATTTGATTTTCCATTTACTTATTTTCACTCTAGTCTCTGGTCTCACCATGAGACGGTCTCGCGACTTTATAAAGCTTTGGTAAGGTCTCTACCTTGCTTTGTTCGTTTTGACTTGTTTGCTGAAGTTGATTTACAATTAAAATAAAGAATTTGACTCACTTTGAATGGATTTACCCTGTTTTGACCCAATTCAGGGATCTCTTGATTCCAATTGTCCCATCGGGGATTAAGCGGTCAAACCCTTGTTTCGACCCGATTCAGACCAACAATTCGCCGGCCGGTTTATGCAAAAAAGATCTATACGTTGGATTCGCCGAAAGGTTGCGTCAAATTACAATCTCCAACAACATTGCTCCACCGGGAATCCAATCTTCGTCGAATTACAGTTTTTCACCCACCGGAAGTTGAACTTCAATCGGATGATGACGATGGCCAAAGCTGACGAATAAACGAGGCCGAAACCATCTGAACCTTCCTGGTCCTGTCGAATCATGGTTTAGCCGTCGTTTCTACACTGATCCATCTTACTGGGATTTCTCCTGCGTCTGCTTCCCACCTCCGCTTCATTTTACTTCGAACGATTTTTCATCAACGATGAAACTGTTGAACATCAGCTTCAGTCGCTTCAACACAACCTTGGATTAAAGATTTTAGTCGCCGGAGAAGGAGTTGTCTCGCTGGAGAAGGTCATTAATTTTTCCTAGTTATTTGCAAAATGCTCCCTATAGTTCTGCTTGTATTCAGAAATTGACCCCAAAAATTCATTAATTTTATATAAATCCCCAAATTTTAAGCATTCCATTTTATATATATTTTATTTGCAACTTCCCCCCTCGTCTTACCATGAGACGGTCTAGCAGGAGACGCACTCTTTTAATTAAGAAGTTAGAACCTCTTTACTTGTGAAATGTCAAACAATCAATGATTGACACTTAGTTTTGTATTTTTAATTAATTATAATTTAAAGTGAAAAAGATTGCATAAGAAGTACTTATTTAATGAGGTTCACTATTAGTAATGGGTTCTTACCTAGTTTTTATCAAAATTAATGATGCGATACTTAAGAAGTGCTTCTTAAGTCCACTACCATTGTGGATGCTTTTAACACCACTTTTATTAGTAAGGAGCACTCTTTATTTAAGGAGGATCATTCTGGAGTTTTAAGAATCACTCCTAAATCGGGAGTTGCTCCTTAATTATAGAGTATATACGTCTTTATTTGTGAAAGACCAACCAATCAATGATGGACTATATTGGCATGACTTGTTTTATATTTTTAATTTGATTGGATTATAATCAAAGTTTAATTTTGATTATGTATATTCTTTCATAAATGAGATTATTTATTTTTTAAAATTTGAATATTTTCTATATTCATCTATTATTTTATATCACGTAATCTATTTTTTAGGAATGAAGAAGATCAAAGTCCAACTATGCAAGTCACGAAAGGGTTAATTCAAGAAGTTAAAACTTTAATCCATCGA
>JAULKJ010315687.1:0-10719 GCA_032355405.1 Rubia balearica | reverse complement strand
ACAGAATTCTTATTATAAGTGACAAAAGCGATAAAGTCGCTCTCAAAACTAATAATATGAATTCAAGGTAAAATAGGATCTTCAGAGCATCAAAGTCAACCAAAATAAGTCTAAGAAGGTACCAAAATCACCTATAATATGGCCACATCAGGCATACTTGGAGCTTTCCGCCTCAACTTTTCAAAGATGACCTTACTCAAGGTCAGATCAACATGGGATGTGGCATACTGGGATACTTGCACCCTCAATTCTTCAATGGTGGCCCTACTGGAGGCCAAATCACTTTGAGTAGTAGCCAAGGGCTCTCCCTGATTCTTAAGAGAATCTTCCAAATAGAACACTCGACTTGAGCTAGCTTCAATAGCCTAACCCATATCGGCCCTTACAGTTAATGTCGAATGTGCCACATCTCCAACCATGGTCCTGGGCACCTGAGACGCAAAGAAACATAAGTTAACACACAGATGATAAATAAAAAACATATAAGTTAAAGGCACACATACATGTTGCTAGTAAGTCTTAGGAAATAATGTTATTTTTACGGAGAATTATTCGGAAACTACCACAAGAGTCATCCACGTGACCACCATTCAAGCCATGATCAGGACATCGTGACCTATGTTACGTACACAGAAGGTCGTGCAACTACTACAATGGCTATGACCAATACGATCCTTGCATCAGACGTCACTCCGGTAACATCGGTCCAAGATGCACATAAATACACAAGATCTTGAGATATTAAGGGAAGTAACAACTGGAAATTGCAAGATTTTATCTAGTAAGGGAAAATACTAACTTAGATATCAGAACCTTTACCCTGGATCCAATCCAGGACTTTAGTTACAAGGCTTAACTACAATGGCTCCACCTTGACATGCACCTGGATCACTACTAGTACCCGGGAGTAATCACCATCACAAGTTAAGGTCATTAACTTCATTAATCATGGAATCATACCCGAGATTATCATTCTCTGGCTTCAACCTCCTGATTGTCTACTCTTAATTTGCAATCATCAACTCTAGAGATCGGATCAAAGGAAAAAATGAAGTGGACGGAAGGCCTACATTGGATAAACTTGCAGCTATCAACCCATATTTTGTGCCCATCTCTTGTACAAAAAAATTGTAGGACAAATTGGAAATTTTATGATCCATCCCCCGATGCTCATTATAATGATCTAACTTTTCTCTCTGAAGCTCCTATTGGAGTCTTTGGAATGATCCAACCAACTCCTTAAAGTAAGCACTTAAAGATCCCATCTTTTTCTCAAGAACCTTGGCTCGCTACTCTCAGTAATCAAACCTAGACTGACCCTAAAGTGAGTCTGAAGACTTCCAGAAAATAAGGTCATTTGAGGGAGGAGAGGTGTGACACATGGCGAGAGTCAAACACTACAAAATATTCAGGAAGGTTTAAAAGTAAAGAATGATAGCAAGGAAAATAATTCATTCATATTTCAATAATTTTTTATTACAAAAAGCTGACGTCTTATAGGTCAGACTACCCTATCATACTTATCATGTTCATGTTGGGGCTCCTGAACCTCCTGGGTCTCTTCGATCATCTGATGATCAACGAAAATGCTCTTTTTAACCTCGTGTACACGTTGTACCTCCTGGTCTTCTACAACATTATTCTTGGCATTAGAAAGACTGTGGTTATCAATTAAGTTCTCGTCTCCAACATCATCCACCATATCAACTATGGGGTCAGGCAGTGGGTTTTTGCAATATTTTTCCTCATCAACCTCGAGGCTCCTCAAACTAGTTGCTTCTAAGAGCTGGGAAAGCTAGCCGATGTGATCCAGAAAATTAAGTTGGACACAACCTCTTGAGTGGCCTTGCACCAGGCATGTTACAAGATTCCCAGCATGATGGAGCCCAATAGTTGTTAATCAACCCTTGTTGATCATCCGAGATTTCAACTAATAGTTCTTTAGCCAAAACATGTTAACCAATGTTAATAACAAACCCATAAAGCTTCTGCAAAAAAAATATAGTGAAATACTTAGAGACCTGCCCCCTCAACTACTCAATGGTGGCTTTATTCAAGGCCAGACAGCCTCGGTTGTGGCATACTAGGATATCTGCACTCTCAATTCTTCATTAGTTTCCCTACTTGAGGCCATATCAGCTTGAACAACAACCAAGGACTCCCTTTGGCCTTAATAGAGACACCCAAAAAGACCATCCGACTTGAACTGGATTTAACATCCTGACCCATATCATCCCTTACAGCCGATGCAAAATGATCCACAACTTTAGCCACGGTCTGGGCACCTGAGACTTGAAGCAACATAAGTTAGTGCACATATGATAAATCAAAAAATATATGAGTTCAATTATCACATACTTTTTGTCAGTAAGTATTGGGAAAGAACTCCAACAAAGGTTGCGGAAGTGTCCAATATAAGGAAGTCGTCTAAATGGGCCCTCTTCAGGCTCGAGAATCCATGCCCCTCAATATATGCTTCATCACAGCTACAAGAAGTGACTTGTTGCACTTATTGAACCTCTCCTAAGAGAAGTTGGGTATCTATAGAATTGGTAAAAAAACAGGATCAGAGGCACCAGACGTAGCTGGAGTCTTACAATTAGGCACCTCAAGTGTTGGGAACTATTAATTTTTATTCGATCTCCACTTGACCTGGACATTCTCACCGAAAATCCAAAAATGAAACTCTTACATCGGCACCCATACCAACAATGAAAATGTAACGAAGAGTGTAAAGATATGAAGGAAACCTTGGGTTGTAGAGGAAGAATGATCGGCTCCGCTTGAGGGTAAAAAATGATCAAGGGACCAATTTTATTTGTCACTACCTACCTTAAACATTTTAACGTCTAAAGGATTGAACCTTGTAAAAAAACTTTGCCCAAATTGCCAGGAATAGAGAAGAAGCTTGACTGCTAGTCCTAAAAATCCTGGTCGTTCCAGATCAAAAAGAGGTAAGGCGCAAAATCAATGGTTAAATACGCCTCCCTCCATTTATTGGTAGAAGAAGGAAGCTTGTCTGTAAGATTTTCCCCTTTTTACGCTTTACTCAAAAGTTATATATACTCTCTCTCTTCTTACTAGATTCTTGATTAGGCCAAAGAGAAAACATAAATCAGAGAATGTCTAAAGCTAATGATGATCAGGATGCAATTAGGGTGATGGTGACAAATGTTTATCTTATGAAATTATAGGAGACATACGAGGACATCAAGAAAAGGAAAGGAAAGGTCGCAGTCAACATAATGTCTATATATGGAAGATCTTCCAAATTAAATTCGAAATATATTTTCACTTGTTTTGGGATTGACGAGTCAAACATCCCAAGGCAATAAATACTCCAGTTACAGGATAATGAGCGATATTGATGAAACAACTTCTTACTCCACTATCAGCACCATACCTCCGCCAGGATTAGCAGAAGGATTAACATGAATGGAAGCACTACCTCAAGCAAAACCACTGCCTTTCTAAGGTATACAGACCTCCTCACCAGTGGATGACAAAGTGACTATTGAACTAGACATTATTTTGAAATATCTAGGAGGGGAGGAAAACATTTTTTTCCCTAGGAGATTCAAAAGCAAGAAGAGCTTGATGAGAAAATGACTGTGTGCTTTGAAAGAAAAAGTAAAATGGATTTTGTGAAGGAAATGATTTATGTGAAAACTATAACTAAGAGACATTTCAAAATCGAGGGTAGTAATTATCGGCTCAAATAGTAGACGGTAGTGTGCACCGCTTACTGAAAGTGATTTCTCTTTATTCGAGATAGTGACACGTGAGGCCTTCATTAAAGTGGAAGAAAGTAAAGTCGAGGATCACCTGTGATGCATAACTTTTGGACGCTAATATATAAGAGAACCCAAGGCCTCCACCAAATCATGGCATTTGGCTCTCTCGAGAACTAGTAATACTGGTTGGGCCAAAACCCATAATCTAGGTCGAAGTCCATGCTGTTATTACCATTGGACCGGAGCTCAGCATGAAGAAAATATCTCACACTTCAAGTCCATCTATGAAAACATACTTCTGTTGAAAGTAAACACATAAGTGTATTCACGCCAAATACAAACACTATAACCCTGACAACTTTGTCTAGGACACTTGCCATCTTATCTTCTTTGAAATGTTCTCCCTTGTAAGGTATCTTCTCTCTTTTGCTTCACTTACCATTTGCCTATCATTTTAAATACTCTCTCCGTCTCAGTAAAGATGACGGAATTATATTTTCCTCACTCTTTTATGCAAGTTGATGTAGCAGAGAACAACTGTAAAAATGTAGGGATATTTTGAAAAAAGCAATGGGTCCAATCTGAATGTTATTAAAGTTAAAGAGGAAATTTGTGAGAATTTAATAACGTATTCTTTGTCATTTTGGCTAATTTTCAAATCATGCAATTTTTGTTAGGACGGATGAAAAATAAAATTGTGTCATTTTTATTGGGACGGAGGAAAGGAATATTAGAACATCTCCAATGCAAAAAGCGTCATCCACAAATATAGGAATCACAAGGCGAGTTACCATAGGGTTTCTCAGTGACGTAGATAAAAAAGCATCAATAACAAAGATTGATGAAATTTTTGTCTCCAATTCTCTTAAACCGAACTTCAATATGACGTGTCATAATATTTTATCATTAAATATTACATGGAAATATTTTATTTATTTTTTTCTCTAACTCTCTATCAAAACTTATATTCGAATGATGTAGTATATGAAGATTATTTCTATCTTATTTTATACTACTTTATGACTATATAAATACGTATATATTTTTTAACTTAAATATCCACAATAATTTTGGTTATTTTATTTTTAAAAATTTTAAAACTATTAAAAAATTATAACGGTAAGACTATTTAAAATTATACTTTGTATATTTTAAAATAGTACTATAACATAAAATATAATAAAACTGAATTAATATATACTAGCAACTTCCTGCAAAACCTCATTAGAGAGATTTAAAATAATGGCCGATCTAGCCTTCTTGTCTAGATCACCAAAATCTTCCGGCGACATGTCCTCTGGCTTTTCCTCTACTCATTCAAGGGCCAGCTCACGTCCATCCTGGATTAGGATGGCTTCCATCTTGAGTTGCCACATACCGAAGTTTACACTCCAGTCGAACTTTTCAATAGAAGTCCTTGTTACTGTCATGGTGGCTAATAGATTAAAACACTGAGATATGGCTCTGATACTAATTTATTAAGAATATTAATCCCACAAGGTATCTGTTAGTCTGAAAAGATGGATAACAATGAAAACGTAAAGAAAATAAAGGAAACAATGAACACAAGGATTTACGTAGTTCGGTCAAATTGACCTACATCCACGGTCGGAGGAGACCGGAAGCTTCACTATATGTGGAGAAAGTATTATAAGGTTTTGCCTACCACCTATGAAGGAATTATGTGGAAAAATATAAGAAGCGGGTTTTGGCTTTTACAACTACAAAGGAGAGCTAAGGGGAGAAGAAAGCAAGTAGCAAAGGAATGTTATGCTTGAGGTGTGTTCTTGGTTTGAAAATGCGCTCTGATGCGTCCGTGTGATTCGTGATGATGCAAGTGTGTATTTTCCAAGATGCGGCCGCATCAGAGCATGTCGGAGCGCATCGGTCACATCCTGGAAACGATGCGTTTGGGCCTAGAAATTTATAATTAAGCACAACCCATTAAATTTTGAAAACCCCAGCTTAGTTTGAAAAAAGGAAAACAAACCCTCATTTGGTTTTGCGTCGGCCTCTGGATTTTGCGTCAGCCTCTGGATTTGGTCTGCTTTCTATTCATGCTTTCTTCTTCATTATAGTGCAGCAACCAGCAGCGAATCATCAGGGATTCTTCCTGCGTCGGCGGTCATTTACCTTCTCTCTTTTTCTTATTAACTAGTAGCATCAGCGGTCAAAGAATCTGATTGTATCCATCTGAATGTTCCTTCATCTGACTGTATTATTAATTTTCCTTCTCCCTTTTGTCCATCTACTTTTGACGTGGTTTGTTTATTTTGGAGCATGACTTCTTTGACCAGATTACCAGAATAATGTCAACTTGATTGTTTTTTTTTTGCCTAACTTTTGGCTTGGTAGTAATGATGTTTAAACCTTTTTTTGTTTGATTTTAAACTGTATTCTAGCTGATAACATATATTAATTAGTTTTTTTTAAGCTACTCAAACGTCAAGGTTTAATACCTTTGTCCCATAAACTTTTTTTTTTCAATCTCAGTATACATAGTTAACCACTAATGTTTTTAATTCCGACTAAATTTTGAAATAGAAGCTAAGGTAAATATTACAAGATTACACATGAAAATATAATTACTTGCATTAATGGAAGTTTATGGTTGATAAATATATAGCGACCAGCTGAATAAGGCTAAGATGGATACCATATGTAAGTAATGCAGTTTAACTTGATTGTTGAACTTTGATTTGATTTTGAGTAAGAAAGAAGAAAATTGGTTGAGAAATAGAGGAAGAAGTTTTGAAACTGGGAATCTAAAATAGTTGAATACATCTAGTTTCTAAGTTAGGTGTTGCCGAGTTTCTTGAGACTCAATCTCGTTTCTTGCCATTTTGTATTTAAAATCCTTTACCCCCTTTTAAGTTGTATGAAATGAATCTTCAATCTACAAAAAAAATGTGGACAATGGGATCCAACTTTAATGTGGTTGTAAGATTTTCGTATGCTTAAGTTATATGTTCCTTCACTTAAATTATATGCTTATGCGTATCTTCCTTCACTTAGCCCGATGCTTAAAATGTTTGTATGCTTAAGTTATATGTTCCTTCAATTGATGATTTTTATGCTCTATAGAGATAATTAGTGTATATGACTATTATTATCCTGATGTAAATCCTGTTATATTTCAGCAATTTAAGAACATCAAACAAATGGGAGCTTATTGGGAACTGTATAGCATAAATATAACATGAGTATAACATGGTTTCATTTTTAATGTTAATTGCTGCTCATTCATGTTCTCTCCAAACAAAATTCATTTTATAGAATTTGTAGAATTTGATTATTTGAACTTGCTTTGAATATGCATATATACATATATATATATAGGATATAAAATAGGTAGCACATCGGAACCGTGATGCCCTCGCATCGCATAGCGCATCGCACATTATTCTAATTTTGGGCCTTAGCACATTTTAGCGCATCCCGCATTTTAAAACCAAGGGTGTGTTTGGAACTACTAAATTCATCCCCTATTTATACTACTCCAAGTTCACCAATGGCCAAGAGCTCTCAAACAAAACTTATCCCAAGAAACCCTCTTCTTTTTTCAAGCATGGATTGTGAACATTGAATCTAAATATTTCTTGCCAAAAGACCATGATGAGAAATAATGCTTCAACTTGCTAAGCATGGGATGAGAATAGTGTTTCAATTTAATGTTTTGCATGCTTGTTTTTGCTACCCTCCAAAGAAGTGAATGTTCATGGACAATTGGGTGAACACCATTAATTCTTCACAAAATCAAAAGAGAATTACAGAGAAAGTTACATGGTCTTTTCAGCTGTGACTTTTGAAAGATTTCCTTTGATGCAAGTGTGTATCCATTTGGAAGCATACCAGAATCAGAAGTTAACAAGTTCTTTGGACTTGTATCAATGCTGTTTAATTTGTGTGCGAAGTGAGTATACTGATATAATCATTCACAAGAACAGAAGCAACTCACCAAGCCTAGCAAAAGTTATCAGTAAGCTGTCTACATTCAATTGTCAAAAAACACACAAAAAACAGCAAGAAGCAAGGTGAATAAGCAGGCATAGCGACACTATCCTGTTTTAGTTATGTGTTTGAAAGGGGTAGTTACGGAGTTTTTCCAGCTTTGGCTTTCAGAAGATCCCCTTTCTTAAGCTCCTCACCAGCATTATAAACATAGTCATCCACTTCTTATCAATCAGTTCTGCAACCATAATAGGTGATTATGCATTAGAAAAGCACAAGACTTAAGGATAACATAAGGTGTCCATAATAAGCCCTAGTTTAGGGACTGTTATAATCAATCAGGGATCTGATTAGATTTGGTCTTATCTTGATGACTAGACTAGAGCTCTAGTTGTACTAGCTTTCCTTTTTGTACTCTATTTATTATTGTCACTAATACAACATTTGATTACGGAAAATCATTCTATCATGGTATCAGAGCAGCGTTCTTATCCAACATTCTAAAACCCTAAAATTTTTCTCGGCCGCCACTCATCACTCCTCTCCGGCAACTAAAAATCCAATCTTTCATATCATATTTCTTTGCCAATCCAATTCAATAATTTCCTTGACAAACATCATCAGTCGTAATATTTTTAATCATCATCAGCGCCTTGTAGTTTCTTTGGTAATATTCTCAGCAGCCAATATTTTCTTATTCTCTCCATTCGGCTGAAACAAAGTTTCAGATCAATTTCCTCCCTCTCCGATTAAATTTTTCTGGCACCACTATTCATCATGGCCAATGAAAAATTATCATACAATACTCTTCTCCATATGATGCAAATTAAACTCAACTCCTCCAACTATCTTCTCTGGAAACGCCAAATTGGCTATGCCCTCAAGCCTCAGAAGTTGTATGATTTTCTCCTTGCTGTGTGGAATACCTGAGAAATAACAAGCAAAGAAAATAAAGCGAAAGACAAAACACCGAGAATTTACGCGGTTCACCAATTGGCTACATCCATGGCCGACCAAGATCGGATTCCACTAGAGAAAAATGCCAGAATACAGATTTCCTACTCTCTACCAATCCTATCTCTTAGGGTTACAATAAAAGGACGAGACACTATATATAGCCCTCTCCACCTTAAACCCTAACGGCTTTGGGCCCAGGCCCAAATCAGAATAGAAGACAGACTGCCAATAACAACCCAAACAAAGGGCAGCGAGATCCCCGTACCAACCTGTCGAAGCGGCTAATACGTATTCAAGCCATACCAACACTAATTATATAACTTGCTCTTGATCTTACACTAGTAGAGGAAGGGCCCATTAAAATCGTTTATATTGGACCATTAAAGACACTTTCAAAGTGCCTTCTCTGATTCTGTCTTTGATCGATTTCGATAAAAAAGAGTTCAAATAACCGCCTTTAATAGGGTCCGAAATAGGTTCCGAACTCATAACCTATTTCTGACATTCCAAAAAAATAGATTTTAGAAACCAAATAATTTTTGACAGCACAAAACCAGAAGGAAACCCTAATGAAAAAGCAGCGACATTAATCAGCACAACAACATCAAAACCCAACATCGACACCACACTATTAATCTAGCAAAGCAACTACAATACAGATAATTAATGTACCGGACTTCAGCGACGATGCAACGGTGATCTCCAGCCTCTCCATCGACGTCGGTCTCCGATGGTGGAGGGTGGCAGCGATGGAGCTCAGGCGGCGACAAAGGGCTTCTTTGGTAGCAGTGAGACAATAAGTAGGTGGTGTCGCGGGATTCTCCTTCTCCGGCAACGAAGATCTTCTCCAGCGACAGCGACAAAGAGCTTCTTCAGCGGCGGTGATGCGACAAAAACTCTTTCTTTGGAGACAAAAGGTTTCTCTAGCGGCGGAAGGGGAGAGCGAGTGGTAGAAGCGAGCAGCGGAATGGCTGGAGCGACGGAGGAACTGGTATCGACGGAAGGAATGGAACAGACGAGTGGTGGTGGACGGGCAATGGGAGGGAGAAGTAAAGACAGATCGAGGGGATCTAAGTATTTTCGTCGATGTACGCTTATATAAAGACAAATAGGGTTTCAAAAGCAAAGCCATGTACGCCTTCAGTAACTAAGTATTGGGTTCAGCATATATTGGGCCAAAATGAGCCCATTAAAGGTGATTCTAAATGTAGAACTGCCCTTAAAATAAAAAGGTGAGCTAGGATAGTACTTCTGAACTCGAAAGTGCTTTCAGACCCTAATTAAAGACAGAATCCGTTTTAATTGATTTCAAACCGCCTTTAAAACGAAAAGGGTGACCTGGAAGGCACTCTCAAACTCGGAACTTCTTTCGGACCTCAATTAAAGACAGTTCCATAACGCTGCCTTTGATAGATCCTTCTCTAGTAATGTTAGCATGAGACGGTATCATAGGAGAGACTCAAGTTCTATGCATAAAACAAGTACACTACAAGAAATTTAATATGATCTTATACTTATTGAAAACCCATTACAAAATGACATTCAATTATAAAGCTTGTATTGATATTTTGAAAACCACATCCATTTCCAAATTTATAGAAAGCAAAAAAAAGTTTAAATATATTTCACTGAGCTTTCGACATATTCTGCCAACGCGAATGTTTTAGAGAAATAACAGAACAGCATTTAACGATATACGTGGGGCACCATTTTTTCCCTCATAGAACGAGACACATAATTACATAGATCAAGTGGTTATTTGTTAATTGTCGTTGTTACAACATAATGACGCAACACTTATGCCCACTTCCAATTTCGTCGTCTAAATGCCACTTGTTCCACCACCCTCCACGTGTACTTCTATACACTTAGTTAGAGCTTTAGTCACGGCATAAACTCTTGTTCTGATTTAACCAACGATCCGTAAGAGAACGAGGTTTCTCACGTTGTAAGCTTTCAAACAACACTCAAATTTACGGAGCCCAAACCCAACCTTTATCTTTCTTAGCCAAACACCCATCAACATCATTCTCTACACCTTTATACCTTGAATGTTTGCACATAGGACATTCAACCG
>JAULKJ010315678.1:0-10720 GCA_032355405.1 Rubia balearica | reverse complement strand
TGGGAAGCTAGGGCATAGGAGGATGCGGCGCTAGGATGGGTCTCTATTTTTAGGCGCTTAGCTGAGCGGCACTGGAAATGATGGCGGAGGTGGTGTGGGGATGTGGGCTTGGCAAGCGGGGAGAGGGTTTGGTGATGGTGGTCAGTTGAGCTGAGGAAGAGGCGGCGGTGGGAGAAGTCGGAGGAGGAGCGGGGAGAAGTCTTGTGGCTGCGGTGGGAGGCGGCGGTGAAACAGTCTTCAGGCGGGGAGAGGCTGAGCTAAGGCAAGAGACAGATCTGAAATTTTGACGCTCCTCTCGCCGCCGGTGAATCTTGTTTAGCGATTTTTTTCATACTAGTTTGGGAAAGGTGGTGGAGCAGTGACGGTGCGATTGGTAGCAAAGGTGGTGAAGCAGTCTTTAGACGTCTCCTCTTTTGCGTTCATTTTTTGTCCCGGAGCAGCGACAAAAGTGGTGGAGCAGCGGCGGTGGTGGCAGAATCAGTAGCAGGGCAAGGAGCATTTTTGTCTTTTAACCTTTTGTATTAGGTTGAGAGGGCATTTCAATAATTTTCAGTCAATCAATGGCCAAAAATGGTCCGTCAATGCTGGAATATCGGCTTTAGGGTTATATTTCCATTTATGTAAAGTAGTTAGAGTTATTTTTGCATTAAAAATTATTTCAAGATTACATCTGAACTTTCTCAATTATATAGGATTTTATTTTTATATTCCCCTTGTTAATTTTAGAATTCAGATTCGCTATTCTTCCTCTCTTGTTTTTTTCCACTGGATTCGCTATTCACTCAATGGGATCCACTATTACCTCCAGAAAAGTCAAAATATTGCTTTCTATTTCTAATCTATATGTGGTATTTTATCATTACCTTGATGGTTTAAGGAAATGCCATATTTTCATATGTTAAGAAATATTTTTACTGTAAAATCAAATTTAAAATTTTAGAGTTTAGAATCATGAATAATTTTTATGGTAAATTATAATTGTATACACATTGCGATATATTTTCAAAATATTTCAAATCTATAAGAATCTCATTGTAACAAATAAAAACAAACATCAAATCACTCCTTCCGTTACATCAATTATAATTAATGGTTAGTCGATTTATAATAAGATTTTGTATAAATTTTAAGTTAAATATGTTATAAAATGTGTTTGAACGTGAAAAGAGAGATAATGTTATCTAAAAAATAAAATAAAATAAAAATTAGTTTTAAAATACAATGATTAAATTTAAAAAGACAATATTAAAGATGCCATCTCTTTTTCTTGTGATAGAAAACTATAGGTGTGTGCATAGTTTTCGTTATCTCTTTAGCATTAAATTTTTCACGAACTGAAAGTCATGGTTGTTAGAACTGATAGGAACTTGCACAACTAATTAAAGAGTCAATGATTTTTTTTATTAAGGTAAGGTATTAATTTTCCTTTGCTTTAAGTGTTAAAATAACCCAATGTTTTGGTTAAAAGTGTCAATCTAACCCATTAAAATCTGAAAGCGCAATTCAACCCCTATTATTTGGTCGAAAGTGTAAATCTAACGTTTACAACCTGAATTTGGCTGAAACCCACTAAAATGACCATTATACCTTTAATTTTTAAAAAATTAAAATAAAAAATGCATTGACAATTTTACCCTCTTCTCACCCAAAAACTCATCCACTTACCCTCTTGATCGAACGACGCTACCTGTTCTTCCCAATGGTGAATTGGGTAGGGCATGCGGAGCTCCTCCGCGGTGGTGTGGTGAATCAGGTAGGGTTTTGGAGGTTTGAATCTGGTAGGGCAGGCGGAGCGAATGACTAGAATGGGTGTGGTGAATCTGGTAGGGCAAGCAGAGCGGAAGACCGGCTGTGGTGTGGTGAATCGTGTGGTGCTGGCACCACCAGGGGTGCTGTTGACGATAAGAGGGGAAAACGGTTTCTGGGTGGTGGCGATGGGGAGGTGAGGTGATGCAGAGAGGTGAGGCGGTGACGTGGGGTGGTAGGATTTCGAGTGGCGGGTCCGGCTGGGTGAATAGATATGCGACTGGGAGCAGTGAACATCGGGGCTAATAATGGATTGCTGCAGTTTTTGGAGGCAAAGGTGGTTGGGAGTGGTTAAAGACAGCGGGTCTGGCTGGGAGGGGTGACTGGGTGAACGGATTCGGATTTAATCAGGAGGTAGCGGAGAGGGTTTAATCAGGTGAGTGGCAGAAAAATACCATATTCTAGTACCAAGCACCAGATTCTAGTGGCGGCGACGGTGTTGGAGCAGCGAAGCAGCGACGGGTCTATGCAGGTGAAGATAGTGTTGGGCAGAACTTCAGATTTCGGTGATCTCCAGATTTCGGCTGCCGGTGGCGGTGCGGTGGCTTCAGAGCAACGGAGTAGCGGCGGAGTTGAAGCAGCGATAACACTGGTTTTGGAGATAAAGAAGAAGAGCCGGAAATTACTAACCTAATGCCAGAATAGTGCCAAAAGGTTATATCGACACATTTGATGAAAAAGTTCGGGTTAAAATCGCACTTTCAGATTATACAGGGTCAGTTTGGCACTTTTTGAAATTAATAGGGTTAGATTTGAATTTTTCCATTTTCCATTTTATATTTGACAAAGTTTTAGGAAGATCAATTTTTTATAAACCTATGGAAAGATGGGGTTTAATTGAATAATAAAAAGGTAAAAGATTTTAATTGCAATATTTAAAATTTATTATGCAACGTGCAGTAGTTATAAATTTTAGGAATATATACCAATATAACCCTACCTACTTGAGGAAATACCAAGATAACCCTCCGATAATTTTTGGTGCAAAAATAACCCTAACTAGTTGATATAAGTGCCAATATAACCCTAAGACACTACTTCCAACATTGACCACATATAAAATGACTAAAATGGCCTTTGACCTAAAACCTAAAAGTGTTAGGACCGTTTTTCCCTCACCACCTTCAACACCGCCACTACCTTGCTACCACCCCCACCTAGTGACTTCCACCACCGCCTCGCCACCACCTCCACCTAGCGAGCCCTGCCACCGCCTTCCACCCTCGCCATCCACCGCCGCCTTCTACCCCTAGCCTACCGCTCAATTCACTCGAAAATAACAAGAAGATTATGATGCCACCGCAACTGTATCTCCTTGCTGATGATGGTAGAGATAATAGTTCCCCCGTCGACGTCATTCGACGCCACCCACGCTCGCGCAGTCGGCACCCCATTAATCCCTAGCCTATTCCTATCCGACGCTACTCGTCTGACACCCCCAATAAACCTTAGCCCACCTTCCCAATGCCACCCACCTTGATGCCACCCGGTCGATCCCCCATTAAACCCTAGGCCACCCTGCCTAATGCCACCAGATGCCACCCCGCCAACACCCCCACTAAACCCTAGCCCACCCTACTGCTTTTCCTAATTTGCAGTTGTTCTCTTCACATTCGGCTAGCGAATCCATAGAGAGCAGGAGATTCCGTCCGGTGAATCAAAGGTTTAGTCGTTCTCCATCCCAGAGGCTAGAAGCTAAGAAAAGGGAAGCACTAGGAACTCTGGCAAGATGGCGAGACGAAGGATTCCCAGCGGCTTCAAAGAGGAGAAAGAGTTGCTGGAGAAGAAAGAAAAGGGAAACGCCTGAGAAGAAAGAAAAGAAAAGGATACAAGGGTTTTGGAGGGCACAATTGTAATTAATTATTTTTTTCATTTTTCTTTAAAAAATCCAGAGGTGTAAAATAGTCTTTTTACTAAATTCCGGTCAAAATCTATTAGAATGGGTACAATTGCACTTACACTAACTATCTAGAGTTATTTTTGCACTTTCAATTATTAAAAGGTTATATTGGCACTTATGTGAACTAGGAGTTATAAGAGTGCTTTTCTCTAAATTTTATAACCTGATCAAATGCAACCTGAAAATTTTTATCTTCATTTTTTTCTAATTTACCATTTAAATCTTGGTCTTTCCATGACTTATGGAAAAGTCGTCTTTCAAGAGACGGACTCTTTATATATTCTTTTTTACTTAATAAACAAACCCCATCATACCATATGGTATTTGTTTCACAAAAGAAGACCATTTTCACAAAATTAAGAAACTCTAACTTGTTTTTTTATCCAAAGATGAAATTTTTACTAATAATTAATTACAGTCAACTAATTTCGAAATAATAACAACCGCGGGTTAACCGCATTTTATCTGTTTCATGTCTTGTTTACTTACTGTTAAGTGTTAACACAGATTTGATTTATACTGCGTTAAGAGCTAAACTTACTCCCTCCGTTCCTTTAAAATTGTCTTACTTTTTCTTTTGTCACTATTCATTGATTGTTTTTAAATTTTAATATATTAAATTATGTATAACAATAAATTATAAAATTTATATATTTTAAAAATATGTATTAAGATAAATGTAGTAATATATCACACAATCATTTTCATATTTATATATTTATAGTTTTTTACAATTCAAGCAACATCAATTTTATCGATGAATAGTGACATAAGACACAATAAAAGGAGGGAGTACATGTTCCTCAACAGCACTATGCTCAACCGATGAAAGCAGCCGCAATTTGGGAATCAAATGCAGCCCAGAATTTAGGCAAATTTTGTTCAAGCTTTTAAGGAACGGATCAAAGGAAAGCAGCAGTCAAACCAAATAGACACTATACCCCGTCTTCCGCCAAAATGGATGGAGAAGCGTGGGGGGTGTAGGCTGCATCTTCCTCACTACCCACCGCCGTCTTCTACCCTTCTTCATATCTTCATCGTAGATATTGTTGCCTCCTCCTTCTCTTTGTGGTTTCATAACATATAATCCAGGCCTCTCAATTGCATCATTCACGATGTCCAACTCATCTAAACTCCACAACCCCTCAAAGCATTTTCTTAGTTTCGCTGTCATCCTTGTTCTCAACAAACCTGTTCAGAACAGTTAAATCAGTGTAAATCACTGAAGAAAACTGAATGAAGAACACTCAGAAAACTAAACAAAATGAGAGAGAGAGTTTTGGAAAAGATTTTCTGTATATTAAACTGATTAACTTACAACTTTATTGTAGCATTCATCTTATATACATGCCAAGCTAACTAACTCAGTTAACAACTCAAAACAGAATCCAAAGCTAACTGAAAACTAATTTCTAACTAATTGTGCAAGTTGAGCAATCTGGAACCTTCTGCCGGTGGCTTCCATCTTTTGGTAGCTTCCTAAGGTTTCCACATTCTAGTAGCTTCCCGAGTATTCCATCACCCCCCGTCAAGATGAGGCTACTGTGAGAATTACAGAAGCCCATCTTGAACAAGACAGGAAGAAACTAATGCGAAAAAGAAGTTTGGTAAAGACATCAGCCAATTGGCACTGAGAGTTAACATGAACTAAGGAAATGAAGCCATCCTTTATGCATCACGAACCAGATGACAATCAATTTCAATATGTTTAGTGCATTCATGGAAAACAGGATTCTTTGTGATATGAATGGCAGCTTTGTTGGCACAATGAAATGGAGTGGGAAGATGGAGTTTTAGCTTGAAATATGAAAGTAGATAGCTAAGCCATTTAAATTCACAAAGTTTCATTGCAAGACTCCTGTATTCTGATTCGGCCGAGGACTTTGACACGGTTGATTGCTTCTTAGATTTCCAAGAAACCAAAGAAGAACCAAGGAAAATAGAGAAACCAGTCACAGATCTTCTAGTATCTTTGAAAGTACCCCAATCAGCATCACAAAATGCCTTTAAACTTAGTGGTGAAGAGGAGGAATAGAAAATACCAAATGCTTGATGATGCTTCAAATACTTCACAATATGGACAGCTCCATGCCAATGATTCTCAGTTGGTTGATGGACATATTGACTGAGCTAATGTACTGCAAAAGTAATTTCAGGCCGAGTAAAATTCAAATAAAGAAGCCTACCCATCAATCTCCTAAAAGGACCAGGATCACTCAAAAGTGGTGAAGTTTTGTCTGAACTGATCCATGAGACGGACAAAGGGGAAGCAATATAATTGGTATCTTCCAGTTTCATATCGAAACAAGTCTAACAATGTACTTGTTTTGAGTAAGATACATTCTGGATTCTTATCTAGCAACTTCAATGCCAAGAAAGTATTTGGCTGGACCAAGATCTTTAATAGTGAAGGCCTTTTGTAGGGAGTCCTTAACAGATTGAATTGCTGATTCTGAGTTACCAGCAATAAATATATCATCAACATAAACTACCGGTGCCAAAGTAACTGATCCATGAAAATTTGAGGAACAAACATGAATCATTATAAGACTGATAGAACCCCAGGGTTTTAAGATGTCTTGTAAATTCATGATTCTACTGTCTTGAAGCCTGCTTTAAACCATATAATGATTTGTGCAGCTTGTAAACAAGACCTGTAATTTCTTTCTGATAACCAGGAGGAGGCAGCATATAAAGCTCCTCATCAATATAGCCATGAATGCATTATTGACATCCACCTCATGCAAAAACCACTTCTGAGCAGCTGCAATAGCCAAGAAAAGTCTTACTGTAACTGTTTTAGCAACTGGTGAAAAACTCTCATAGAAATCCTCTCCCTCAATTTGATTATAGCCCTTGGCTACTAACCTTGTTTATATATGTTTACTGATCCATCAGGGTTACATTTAATTTTGTAAACCCATTTACTGCCTATAGCTTTCTTTCCAGGTGGTAAGGTAACCATCTTCCAGGTTTGATTATCTTCCAAAGCCTTAAGTTCTTCATTCATGACAGCATTCAACTCAGGATAATGTTGTGCTTCCTTAAATGAATATGGTTCTGGAACCTGTTCAATGGCAGCAAGAAAAGAAATATGTGCAACAGAAAACTTAGGAGTAAAGGAACTGTTTACACTGTTAGAGACAAAATCCTTTAACCAAGAAGGTCTGGCTTTAGGTCTGGTACTATGTCTGGTAGATGGAATAGGGTGTAAAGATGGAGATGAAACCGGGTGTAAAGATGGAGATGAAACCGGGTGTAAGGGAGGAAGAGTATCATTCTCAATGTTATAATCTGACTGATCTGTGTCATACAGTTTAAAAGCTTTTTGATTGGCTGGATATCCAATGAAAATACATGGAGTAGATCGAGGAGAAAATTTATCCTTATGAGGAGTAGTATTAGCAGTATATGCAAGACATCCAAAGACCTTTAATATGGACAAATCAGGTTTCTTTTTTAACAAAACTTCATAAGGAGAATTCAAGTTCAAAACTGAGGTTGGCATTCTGTTTATGATGTATGTAGAAGTCAAAATTGCATCACCCCAGAAATGCAATGGGAGACTTGAATGAAACATAATGGCTCTAGCCATTTCAAGTAAATGTCAATGTTTTCTTTCAGCTTTACCATTTTGTTGGGGGGGTGTAAACACATGTTTTCTGATGTAGTATTCCTAATCTGTTAAACACATCAGTGCATCTAGCATTTACAAATTCAGATCCATTATCTGTTCTAACTATTTTAACAATAGCATTATATTGAGTGCTGATCATTTGAAAGAAAGTTAGCAAAGTATCACAGACAGAATCTTTAGTTTTAAGTAATGTTGTCCAGGTTGCTCTGCTATGATCATCCACTATGGTTAGAAAATATTTGTATCCATTTTTAGAAGTTATCTTGCATGGTCCCCAAAGATCAATTTGAAGTAATTCAAAACATTGATCAGCATGATTATGAGAATCGGGAAAAGCTTTTCTGCATTGCTTAGCTAATGGACAGATATTGCATTGAAAAGAATGAGAGTCATCACATTTTATTTTCAAATGCTTCAGAACTATATCAGATGCATATCCCAACCTAAGATGCCAGAGATCAAAGTCATCAACAACTACTTTATTTGCTAGGATAGATGCTTCATTATTCATGAGAACAGGAGATTTATGAATCCGAGAATAAGATTGGATAGTTTTCTGATCAAAAGAGGATGGGCCAACTAAGTAAAGTCCCTTGCTGGCTTTGGCTATTCCAATGACCTTATTAGTCTTGAGGTCCTGAATTAAGCAAAAATCAGGAAGAAAGTCAAAATGCAAGCCATTGACTTGTGACATTTTGTTGACAGAGAGCAAATTGAAGTTAAAATTCTCTACATGCAAGAAATCTTGCAAAATGATCGAATGAGTAAGATATACTGATCCCATGCCTTTAACCTACTGAGTAGTGTTATCAGGTAAATGCACTGGTGTGGGTATATGGCTGATGGAGTATTTGTGAAAATGATGTTTACTACTACACATATGACTAGATGCTCCACTATCCACTATCCAGTTATCATCATCAAATAAAAAAACAGAGTTTATACTATGAGAAAGTATGCTACCTGTGAAGTCAGAAAAATGTGCTTGGTTGATAACCTCATCATTTGAAGAGTTGGAACCCTTGTTCATCTGTGCCTTGTTCATTTCCATCATCTGAACAAAAGAAGCAAACAGAGCCTGCATGTTTGAAGCACCATTCATATCTCCCACATCAAAAGGTGCATCTTCTTGTGTTGTTATTGCATTTGCCACATAATTTGGTTTACCCTTCCCTTCCTGCCACCAATCAGGGTAACCATGCAGTTTGAAACAGAAATCCTTCACATGTCCCATTCTATGACAGTAATCACATTTGAGAAGCTTCTTATTCTGATTATCTCTCTTCTTAAAACCTGATCTCACACCAGGATTGTTTCCAGAACTAAAATTGAAGCGCTCAGATTGAGACTTCACCAACATTGTAGACTGCTCAGTAGATTACACAGAATTACTCACTGTTATTTTCTGACTTTCAGCCTTCATTATCAATGAACAAATCTTGTTCACAGGTGGAGTAGGTTCCATAACCAATACCTGATTCCTGATAGCATCAAATTCATCATTCAACCCTACCAGAAATGGTTGTACCTTATCTTCATTGTCATCCTGAGCCACTGCTTCTTCAAAACCACAGCTACATGCTTCTTTCAAGCATAAACATCTTCTTCTAGGCCTCATACAAGCAAGTTCATCCCACTTGCCTTTTAAATCAGAGTAATATTGATTGACTGTTTTCTAACCTTGCCTCAGTTCAGAAATATCAACCCTAAGCTGATACAACAAAGGACCATTGCTAACTGCAAATCTGTCCTTAATCTCATTCTAAAGAGTCTTAGCATTATCAACAAAGGCAAATCCTCTAGCTACATCTTTAGACATTGCATTTTTAATCCAGGAAATCAAAATATAATTCACTTTCTGCCATTGCTTGAAGATTGGTGAATCATCCTCAGGGGTTGGAAAATTACCTGTAACAAAGCATAGCTTGTCCCTTAATCCAAGAGCTGAGATCATATCTTTGTTCCAAGTCAAATAGTTTCTGTCTGTAAGCAGGTCTGTGACTAACACCGTGCCTGAATGATCTGCAGGACCTAGATACAACGGATCCTCCACTCTGATCTTCACAAAGCCTTCTGCATCAATAGTATACTTCCTTTGAACTTCATTGTGCGAACTCCTGGTTCCTTGGGATGATGAGCTCGCCATGATTTGATCCAATGGGAAAAAATAGGAAAACAAATCGAACAATCAGGATCTATCAAGCTTGACGCTTTGATACCATGTTGAATCAGTGTAAATCACTGATACACTCCAGAAACTTGAACAAAATGAGAGAGTTTGGAAAAGGATTTTCTGTGTATTGAACTGATTAACTTACTACTGTATTGTAGCCTTCATCTTATATACATGCCAAGTTAACCAACTCGGTTACCAACTCAAAACAGAATTCAAAGCTAACTGAAAACTAATTGCTAACTAACTATGCAAGTTGAGCAGATCTGGAACCTTCTGGTAGCTTCCTAAGGCTTCCACCTTCTGGTAGCTTCCTGAGTATTCCATCATCGTCACCCAGTAATCTTAAAAAGGAATACTTTCCTTTGTGTGTTGACACAATGGTTGTCCACCCAGGGGAAAATTTGGCAATTGACTCCCTACCTTTATGTTCCAGCATTGTTTCTTCATATATTTTTCCAAACTCTTCTTCTACTGTCCCCGCCGGGCGGAGAAGGCCTCATAAGGGAGTTGCGCAATGGGTTCTGGTTACTAATGGATAAGGAGATGGAGCTGATCACATTTGAGAGCCTGAAGAAGAATTCGGCCCTCCTGGGGACATAGGACATGGGGGACGACGAGCTCTGGAGCATGCTTAAAGAAGGCGATCTCAATGGTGAGGGAGCGCTCAATGAGATAGTGTTTTGCGTGCTGATGTTCAAATTGACCCTGGGGATGGGGTTTAACGGAGGTTGAAGATCCGCCGCCGATCCTGTCACCGGCACCACCCATAACTCTAAGTGCCCCAAGTGTATGCCTCCACCCCTCTTTTGATTCTTTGCTTATGCACCACTTCTTTTTATTATTTCTCTTGTTTTGGGTTCTTGGATTCACTAAAGGCATTTGTTTGGGAGGAATTTTGTGGTTTTTTTGCTTCAAAAATTCTTTATTCTGCAATAGTCAATCACCAATTTCTCAAGAAAACTAAATGTTTTTGCTTTTCTTATTGTGGTTTAGATTCAAGGTTCACACAACAAGAACTCCCAGCTTGCAAACCCATTCTCACACCTAAATGGTAAGCACTTATACGTTGCTGTGCGGTTTCTTACATTTGTCTGCTCATACAACTGACCTTTCTGCTTCTTGCAGGTTATATCAGCATTCATACTTGTCACAGTTGTATTAGTTCCAATAGACATTGCTTCCTTGTTTGCCTCCCGCGATG
>JAULKJ010315659.1:0-10721 GCA_032355405.1 Rubia balearica | reverse complement strand
TTATAAACCGCTAAAAATCGAAACCGATTAACCGGTAAACCGACAAACCGGCCGGTTGAACACCCCTAATTGCTGCTCCCTCTCTGTTTACTTTATTTTGACAAGCTTTCTATTTTTATGTGTAATTTTTATTTATTTTGATACTTTTCATTTAGAGTTGGTCTCTCAAAGACGTTTTTTCATTAGTTATGGAAAATAAAGATTTAAACTGCAAATTAGAAAAATTAAGATAAATTTTCAGATTGCATCAATCGAGTCACAAACTTAAAACTACTGCATTTTGAATAATAAGTTTTTAATATTGCAACTAAAACCTTCTACTTTTCTATAGTTCTAATTGAACCATGTCTTTCCATATGCTTATAAAAAGACCACATTTCCCAAAACTTTGTCTTTCATTTATAAGATGTTTTAAGTTAGTTAGAACCATTCATCATACTTTTTCTTCTTCCAATTTAATTTGTTCCAAACAATTAGTATCTTCTCAATAATAGTGCCAAAAATGAAATTGTCAATATTAAATGAACAGAAGGAGTACAAGGATTCTTTTGAATAAAAGGAAGCAAATGGAGATGCAAGCAATGAAAGTGGTATTCGAAAATACTCCAGAAAGTTCAAGCGAAAGGGTGCCACTCAACCCGACGTGGCCGACTTCAGCCGCCTAACGATATATGGGTCAATCAAAGAAGAAAACCTCACAAGGACACAAGGTGAGACAATGTCCTAGACCATATGAGAGTATATGCCTATTGTAAATATTATGGGAAAGAAAGGAAAGAGATGCCTAGAAGAAGAACAGTGACTGATAGTCTTTTACAAGAAGCAAAAGGTAGAAGTGGAGGAAGAGGAAGTGTCTGTCATCATAGAGCAATACTTTGAGATAGATCAAACTGAAGGAGGTGAGCAGGGATAGATGGCGATTATGGCGGCGCAAGCAAGCATTTTTATCTTTTTCTTTTTAAAGACAGCAACAGAAAAACTAACTTCTAACGTCACGGGCATGACCAATGTGCATCAGCGGAGCGATACGTGGTTCAGCCACACACCGTGCTGCAATTCTACAGTTACACGGCTGTGTTTATCCATAATCGTTTGTCAAAAAAGTCACTTCATTTGATTTTAAACAAAAGAATAAATCATCGGCCCAGCCCAACCTGGAGAAACAAGCGTCCGAAAATCAGCCTCTGTGCCGCCCTGGGATGGTGGATCATTAGTGTGAAAAGGTTGAGTTTGGCTATGTGTCACACCCACATTGATTGAAAATATACAATATGAAATTCAATCTAATATTTTTATTTCAAATCTAATTACCTAATTTTACATTATTTTTTAATAATAAATTTAATTACAATAAAATGAAATATAATTTCCTCTAAATAGATATCAATTTTTTGTCATATTTCAATGCACAGCTCAATTGTATATTTTTTTTAAACCATTTTTGTGTGTCATTTATATAATTTGAACTTCTACAATATTTAATTACTTTTGTGTATTGTTAATATTTAATCAAATAATTAATATTTCAAAACATACAATTTATATTTAGTATTATAATAATATAAATAAAGTGTTGAAGTTTGGTGGGTTTGGCTCATTGATAAACCCTTAAAAAGAAATCAGAAAACACCCGTGCTTTGCACGCACATGAATTTGAATTATTATATATATAAAGAAATGTATATATTTTCAATATAATTTAATTAGTTGATGAAAATATTAATAAATATCACTTTAGCAAAGCAATATTATCGTTATCAACATTGCATGCATACGAATTCTATAGAATATGTAAAATGATCAAATTTTTGAAGATTTGATTGTAATATCGTGTCATTGAACGGTTTAGGATAAAAAAAAATACTAGTATTTATTATTATTTAAAACATTTAACTTAGATGATGATATTCTTTTACTAATTAAACTTTATGCAATTGGGTGATAGATGTTCATTTTCTCCTTCTTCCCATAAGTTTATTAATATGTTGTGATTAATTGTTAGCATTAATTGTACTATTTTCACCATCATGATCAATGAATCATTTCCGACCAAAAACAGACATTTTATAGAAGGTCATTTTTTATTAAATATTCTAGGGAAGAGCTAAAAAAAAGAATAAACTTTTTGTGGTCAATAAATATTATACTTTGTACATCATTTTTAACAAATCCAATAGTAAAAGGTCAGACATTTCCGGAAGCATCAATGGCAGAACCAGGGTCATATATATGGAGGGACTCATTTATAATGATAAAAAAATTATGCACATAAGATCTAAAAAAATTAAAATTAAGGATACTGTCAACGATTCATGATTAATTGATTGAATTAGAAAAATATGAAGTATGAAGTTTTAAATTTTGATCTAAAAAATCTAAATTTATCATCTTAGAGAAATAAATAAAATTTATACAGTTTTAAAATGTCAATATTTATAAAATTGAATTTATAATGACGAATGTAGGTGTGAAAACACACACTTAACGTGCAGTTTGCATCAACCATGAAGCGGGGACGAGGAAGGCTAAGGAAGACCTTGTCAAGGTAGAGAGGGGTACTTCTGCTCGGAAGGAAAGTGTGGAAACTACCAATCTTGATTTGGATCGAGAAGAGGAGGAAGGAAGATGGAAAGCAAGATTGAAGTTGAAGTGGATCAAAACTCGGATACAACAGATGAAAAAAGAAGCCTTCAATCCCAATCTAAAGTTAAATCTGATAGTCAATTTGATAAGGGAAATCTATGAGTGGATGTAATTAGAGGTAGCAGAGTACCATCAAATGGGTTGAACATGGAGTTTATAGCGCCAGCAGTGGTAGATGGAGAGATTGAGGTGGAGATAAAATGGAGGATGTTGAAACGGAATTGAAATATTGGGAAAATGCTCTGATTATATATGTAATAGGTGGTGAGCTCACAATGTGTTAACAGTTAAACGGTTTATGTTAAAATTCCTGGCATTTGTTGATAAACCAAAAGTATAAGGGATAAGGATGAGGTGATGAAGAAGGTACACGATTTATGGTATGGCTATATTTTTACACCTGTGGAACCCTGGTTTTTCAATGGAGAAAGATATGATCAAGATTGTTCCTGTGTGAATTAAACTGCCCAGGTTGCCACTGCATCTATGGGGAGCAACGAGTTTGGGGAAGATAGGAAGTGTGATTGGTAGATCGTTTTTCACTGATGAATGCACAACTAACAAATTAAGAATCTCATATTCAAGGATGTTGATGGAAATTGATATACCCCCAAGAAGTCCCAAAAACTGTTAACATCAGGGATGCGGATGGACAGAAAATTGGCAAGAAAATATAACTTGAATGAAAGTCATTATTCTGTGAGAATTGTCAAACTGGAGGACACAAGTGTAGGAAAGAAGATCCAGAAAGTAACTCAAAAATGGCAGGTGAAAAAGCAGGATGGAAAAATGAAGGAGACTGATGGAAAAGAAGAAAGGGATGCTGAAATAGAGAAAGGACCAAAAAGTAAATAAAATGAAGGAAAAGAAAAAGAAGCTGGTCAGTGGACTCTGGTTAAGTCTAAGAACAAGGGGAAGAAGATATTGGAATTTGAACTGGGGATAATATAGATCCATAATGAGAATAAAAAAATCAGGAAGTAGTAGTGGGGAAATGTTTAAACATCCTCTTGGGGTTTGGAGAGATAAGGATTATGGCTTGTGTCATAAATGGTGCTTGGAATTTTAGGGGGCTAAACAAGGCAGCAAAGAGTAGTAAGATTAGCTCATGTCTTAATGAAATGAAATTAGATGTTGCTGTGTTACTGAAAACAAGGGTGAATCAGGAAGAAATTTGGAGGGAAATGAAGATTTTTAGATAACTATGGATGCCAGTATAATGGAAGGATTTGGGTACTGTTGAATTACAGGAAGACTGAAATAAGAGTTCACAAAATTTTTGAGTAGATGGTGTTACTGGAGGTATTGGGTAAAGACTGTGAAAATTTATATTGGCTAATAGTTGTTTATGCTGGGAATAAAATGAAAATGAGGAAGATATTGTGGAAGGAAATAGAACAAGCAAGCTCACGGGTCTAGGGGCCAGTAATTACAATAGGGGATTTTAATAATCTCTTAACACTGAAAGATGGAATTGTAGTAAAGTTCAGGTCCAAGAATTATGGGATCTTGTATAGGTGATGCAAAGAACTGGATTATATGAATGTGAGAGCACTGAAGACTATTATACATGGTCCAATAGACAAATGAATGGATTAACATACTCAAGAATAGACAGAGCAATAGCAAATCTGGACTGATTCACAAAATATGCAAACATGGTGGTATAAAATCTGGAGCCTAGAGTGTCTGACCATGCTATGATAGGAGTTGGAATGCAGGTTGGGAAGAAACCAGGCCCAAAACAATTAAAAATTTTGAATTGCCTTTTGGAGAAAAATTAGGTATTGGATGCTATAGAAAGAAGCTAGAAGAAGGAGCAGAAAGGGAGACCAATGTTTGTGGTATGGCATAAATTTTTGAGGCTGCTGAGAGACATTAGAGAGTACTCAAAACATATTAGTGGTGAAAGAAGAAAGCTAGAGGAAGAAGGAAATAAGCTAGAAAATGCTCAAATAGATTTGGGAAAGGATAAAATGGATAAAGCTAAAATAGAACCAGTGATAAGGGAGGATAGAAAAGGTTCAAAATGGAGTAAAATAGATTAGAAAATAGCCAAACAAAAAAAAGTAAAGGTGGAATGGCTCGGGCTTGGAGATGACAATAATGCCTATTTCCATGCCACAGTAAGAGGAAAAACAAAATGGTAAGATTGGAGATTATGGAGACAGAAGATGGTAAATCAATTAGCAAACAGGATGAAATGGAAATGAAGATAATGAGATTACTAGAAACTTGTGAGGGAAAGAGCTGAAAGAGTTGAGGGGATAAATATTAAGGGGCCGTTTGGTTCAAACAGGGGAAAGGGAATGGAATCAGGAAATGGAAAGAAAGGGAAAGGAAAGGAATGATACTGGATTTCTCAAACTGTTTGGTTCAGCAATGGAAACGGAATCAAATTTCCCTCCATTCCCTTTGTGCCTGTTTGGTTCAAGAAGGGGAAACAAACTTTGATTTAAAATTTTAAAACGTTAACATCACTTATACAAGACAAGTAATTTCATACTAATCACACAACCTAATAATAATGTAAAAAATCATAAGAATCAACGAAAATATTCTGATTTTTAATACAAAATTTTGTGAAGTATCATAAACCAACAAAAATTCAAATCACAAATATAAATCATTCAACATCGACTACCATATAAATCTAAATATCATCACTTCCACCAGAACTAGATGAACACACGGACAACCTGGATTCCAGATTTTGCCTCTGCAGAGAGGGAGAGAGGGAGAGATTGATTAGCATCATAGCAACATTGATCTAAACCAACAGAGACACAAAACAGAAACAGAAGAACTTGTAGTAAGCGAATTAACTTACTATGACAAGTAAATAACTACATACTGTACTTCGGCAGGGGTAACCAAATAATAATGAAGTTTCAAATATCATTCATATTAATCTACTTAGGCAGAAAATAGGTACACATTTAAAGAAGTAAGACACATATCAGACAAACTAATGGTTATTTTGAAAGCTATTTCCCACAGCAAGGTCGCCACAACAAAGTACAAGAATCAACAGAAATAGTTGAAATGAGGCAGTCCATGAGCTTAAATTAGGGGTGAGCAACTCTTAGGATGCTATTTCCAGCTCCTTAACTCTCTCTTTTTTTAAGTAGCTCCGTAACTTACTAATAATGCTTTTGTGTCCCCTAAAATGAAAAACAATGGACAACTTGAGAATTTCGGAGCTGCGAAGTAGGCAAAAACAATATAATTAACAGCAAAAAAAAAAGTCAAAAGAAACTATCGCAGATCCAGTGGGCAAATCTAAGCAATCTCTTGGCTAAAATGAAGAGTTCAAGAGATTGCACAAAATATAACCAAATAAGTCTAGATGCACTACTAACAGATCTTCATTTTTGATACTTCCTCCATTAAGAATCTGGATTCAGCTGCATAATCAACTGGTGCAACAGCCCTGACTGTTATCCTCTGCCTCTTTCGTAATTATACTCATGAGGAGTAACGCTTACGCGGAAAAGATGAGGAGCCCATGTAGCTTCCTTCAGCTTCATTTGGTAAGCTTTTTCACCTTCCTGAGATTCAGACAACTATAGTTGAAGAGCCCACGTTGTGCATGCTCTATACCACATTGCCTGATCATGCTTGATAAAACTCACATATGCTTTTATGCTGAAAACCACAGGCTGTTCAGCAAAAAAATTGTGATATTAGAACATCTTGTAAACTTCAATTACATGGGAAAACAAGTTCATAGGTTCTAAATTTTTCAAGACTTGTACCTTTTCCTCTCCCAGAGATGGATTACTAACAATGGCAGAAAGGAAGACTCTATCAGAGTACATAGACCGTGCTCCACCTTTTTTGTCGGGGCTTAACCCAGCTCCAATAGAGGCTAATGAAGTTTCTTTCTCTTCAGAATCAAACCTATGTAGATAAAAATTGAAATTAACAATTACAGGTTCACAAAAGATCAATGCACAAATAATCACAGGAAAAGAATAATGGCATACCAGCTCTTGAGCTTCTTTGCTTCAGGAGAATCAGGATTTACTTCTATAACACTCTTGCTTAGAGCCGACAAGGAGACATCTACAAAGTAAAATGAATTAGTGAGCATGAGCCTTAGGGACCATCTGGGCTTGTTCGGCGGTGTCTGATTCTCCGGCAGAGTCGTCGTAGATCATGTCATCCCCCATCAGCTTCTCCCACAGTATGAAGTTCTCTGCTGCTCCTGCTCCAGGGCTCCCGGTGCCGGAGGAGGATTCTCCGGCGTTGGTCAGAGCAGCATAGGCCCTCAGGAACTGCTCGCGGAGAGGGATCAGGTCTTCTTCTCCATCAGGTGCAACCAGCGTCTGGATTTCAGCAGCAAAGGTGACGATCTCCGCCGGATCAGTATGAGCAGATTCTCCACGGCGCCGCTTGGAAGACTCGCCGCCGCCATTGGGCTTCCTCCTGAAGACCGCATCCATGAACCTGGGAATCCGAAGACGCAAACCTCTTGGATGAAAATGGGAAAGCGTTTTTTTTTCATCTTGGAAACAAAAGTGGAACACGAAAATTGGGGAATCCCATTCTTAGGGTGAGACCAAAGAATCACCATTCCCCCAATTTAAGGAATCCCAAACCATAAAATAAGGAAAGGGAATGATTAAAATAACCAACCAAACATTAACTAAAGGTTTCATTAAGTTTCATTCCCTTTCCCCATTCCGATTCCCCCCAACCAAACAGCCCCTAAAGTCATTAGAAAAGGAAAGGAAATGGTAACTAAATCTAGGAAAATGTTGGTGGAGAAATTACAAGAAAATGAGGTTTGAGAGGCTGTGAAGAACATTGGAGATCTTAGAGCACCCGGAACAGATGAATTTGGGGCCAAGTTATTTAAAAGCAACTGGCAGGTGATCAGATGTGATGTGATGAAGGTTGTTTAGGTTTTATTTTCCTGAAAACGGGAGGATGTACAGGGCAGTAAATAGTACTATTGTCACACTGATACCAAAACACTATACTGCAAAAAAAGGTAAAAGATTTGAGATCTATTTCTTGTTGCTCTACAGTATATAAAATTATTTCTGAGGTGTTAACAGGCAAGCTGAGTAAGGTAGTAGCAGAAATGGTTTAGGAAAACCAAGATGCATTTGTACCTGGCTGTAATATACATGATCACATAATGCTTTATTATGAGTTGGTAAGGGGTTCTAATAGGAAAAGTGGTGGAGCTAAATGCTTAATCATATGGACATATAAAAGGCCTACGATATTATAAAGTGGAAAGCATTACAGGTGATATGGGTGAAATGGGGATACCTAAGCAATTTATTGATTAGGTGATGATCTGTGTGTCCACTGTGAGTTACAGAGCATAAATGGGAAGCTGACTCAATTTTTTAATGCAGAAAGGGGGTTGAGGCAAGGAGATCCAATATCTCTTTTATTGTTTCCTTTAGTAATGGAGTATATGTACATGTGTCTTCAAATAGTGGAGGGAAATGAGGATTTCAAATACAATCCAAAATGTGAGGAAATCGTATTGGTGAACCTCAGTTTTGCTGATGTTGTTTCGTTATTATCAAAAGGAGAAGTAAGATCAGTGGAGCTACTAATGAAAGCTTATCAAAACTTTGAAAATGCCACTAGCTTGAGAAAATAAAGAAAAATGCAGGGTGTGTTTTGGGGGTAGTTGAAGAAGCACAGAAGAAGGAAAATATTAGCAGTAACAGGATTTGAAAAGGGTACTTTGTCATTTAAATACCTGGGAGTTCCATTGGCTAGCAAGGGACTCACAATTCAGTTTTGCCAACTTGGTGGACAAAATGATTGAAAAAATGAAACATTGGGAGAATGCATTTGGTGAAAAGTGTTACGTTTGTTGTGGCTAATTACTGGCTTCAATGTTTTCCAGTGCCAAAAGCATTGTAAAAGCGGGTTGAAGCAATCTGCAGGTCTTTCATGTGGAGTGGAGGAGAGAATATAACAAAAACAAAGGCACGTGTAGCATGGGAGAAAGTGTGTGATTCAAGAACAGTTGGTGGATAAATGTGATATCATTAAGTGAATGAAGCACTGCAAGTTAGAGCAAGAACCTGTGGAATTTATGCAAGAAATCAGATAGGCTTTGAATAAGGTGGGGTCATGCCTATTACATAAATAATAGTGATGTGGTGAAAGTGGAGTTATTAGTTTCAAGTTCTTGGATGTTGAAAAATCTGAGTGAATGTAGAGAAAAGGCAAAAATGCTAGAATCATGGAGGGGACAGAGGATGAGAAAAAAATTCAGCATAAGGGAAGTATATAATGAACTTCGAGGAGAGCAAAGTAGGGAAATATATAATGATTTTCTGTGGAAACATTGCAAGACCTAGGGCTCATCTTACTTCATGGAATGCATGTCATAGAAGGTTGGCTACAAAGCAAATGCTGAAGAAATTTGGGATAGTAGCTGATGATAGGTGTGAACTGTTTACAGGTACAGAAAATATTCAACATATATTATTTGATTGCAGTAATCCAGGAGGATTTGGGTTGAAGTACTAAAATGGATGCAAGAGAAAACCGCAACAATGGGATGAAGAGCTGCAGTGGGTGATTTGAAGATGCAAAGGAAAGGCCGGAGAGCTACATTGATGAATGCTGCAATTACAAAAGCAATGTATGAAGTGTGGAATGAGAAACATATTTTTTTAAGCATAGATGTACCTATAAATGAACTAGAGGTAACAAAAGAAATTTTGGAAAGTGTGGTGTATAGAGCATGGAATAAACCTAAGATTAAAGTTCATTGTGTGAAACTTATGGTTGAATCAAATAATTAGGAAAAGGAGGTGATATAGTGTTTGTAAAGTTTAAAGTTGGAGAATGAAATGCAAGTCTACTTATTCCAAAAATAAAAGTGTCAATATTTTATAATGATCAGTTATACAGATTAAAGAAAATTAGAATATTATAAATTTAATATTTAAAATAAAAAATTCAAAGTTTTGTTTTAACCAGTCTAAACTTTAAGTAGGGATCATAACACAATTATTATATATTCTAATTGAGATGATTTTTGGAAAAACAAATAGCTCAAAACTTGGAGGACTTTCTATGTAAATAGATAACTTTGGTCCATATATACATATATCATAATTTAGTTTTATTATTTCATTTCATCTTTCCAGAAATTACTACCGGAAATAGTTAGGTTTTGCTGGAAATCGCCGATTTTTGCCATGATCTAGCTGGGAACCACCAGCTCTCGAGGGATTCTGGCCGATATCCACCGTCTCACGTTGAATCTGGCCGGATAACACCGGCATATCCTCGATGCCGCCGATTGGAGCAGAGGTGAACGAAAATCGCCAGTAGCGTTGAACGGTTTCAGCCGGACGTCGCACAGCGAATTCGCCATTGGACCATATCGATCTCCATCTCCAACGAATGAAGATTTCTATTCCACGATCCACTTATTATTCTCATCCTAACAACACCCTTGTTGATCTGGAAATTGCTCCGGTCATTTTGTGATATGCCAGGCGTGTGAATCTTATGCGTGCGGATATCAGTCGATTGCTTACACGCCTGACTTGTGTCTCTCACGTGCAAGCTGATTGATGGTGAGTGTGCCTCAAGCACGATGAAACTGTTTCATTCTGCCACTAGCAGTTGAGGTTTACTTTAAACAGAGCTGCTTCATACTGCCCTCGCTGCTTCATTCAGCGGAGCTGCTTCAAACACTGAGGTTTAATTTTTATAGCTTCATACAAAGGCAGTGCATTCACTACGGCGCATCCACGAAGAAGGCATACCTTGTTGCTTGCTAGTTGTTATGTGATGATGATCTGTGTGTATTGGTTGTTGGTTGTTATGTGATCATGATGTATGTTGTTTTGTTTTTTCAAATACATACTGAGATTTAATATTATTTGAATGTGTTCAGAGATGGTTCTCTAGTGTAGTGGCTAGTACTTTGTACTTTGAGGTTATTGGCCCAGGTTCGAATCCCACCAGGTCCTCTTTTTTAAGAATTTATATTCTTGAGGTACTATACCTCTTTGGTTGATGTTTGTAGTTTTCTCTCTCTCATGTTGATGTTTTTCATCCTTTGGATGAGGTTTAGT
>JAULKJ010315648.1:0-10721 GCA_032355405.1 Rubia balearica | reverse complement strand
GTTCTATGTTTTACAAGTTTACTTTGTTTGATTGTTTTAATTTCATTTTTATTAAAGAACTTTTACGAACATACGAAAATATTAAAATCTAATAAAAAAATATATTCGCATAGGAATAGCTATTAACTGTTTTATTGCCATGTGTTTCTAAGTTTTGATTGCAGAACCATCATTCTTCATATATTCTAATATCGAAACTTGTGCCTGATAACATGGAAAATCTTTGGAAAGTTTCGGAATGCCAATGCACGGCGCATGGATTACAACTGTCGTGTAATGATATTTAGTTAACGACGGTCATTATTAAATCATCAGCCAATGACATGAAACATGGCATTTGGTTATAACTGTCGTTTGGACTGACCGGTTCCGATGTCAAATAGATATTAAACACTGCTCACGATATCATGCACAATTCTTTTTTATATGAGTTAATAACTCTATCCTTCACAAAGTGAAATCCAAATTTTGGACGGTATTGGAAGCTATGGTGTGTAATGGATAGATTCATGTTCGGTGGTGTTTATATCCTATACAGAATGAAACATGAATTGATGGATGGAAACTAAGGATTCTAATTTCTTTGTTCGTGTCCAATTGAGTTTCAAATTCATAAGAGTGTCAGGAAAATACTGTATCAAAGAAAATCCTTGAAAAATTAAGAAGATGGATTCCAACAAAGTTTTAGTGATAGGCTATCGAATTGAATGAAAAAATATTAGTTAGGCTCAAAAGACAATGTTTTAAAGATACTATCCACAACACAAAAGATTATTTGAAATCAACATTTGATTGTTTTGAAATCAACATTTTATGTGTGGCAAAATCTATAACAATCAAGAAATTCATAATCAAATGGGTAGTCCTACGATGTGATTCTTGGCAAGCCATTTATGCATGCCCAGTTGCCTTCAAAACGTTTCATAAGTCTTCTTCATCAATTGTATCATTTTCTTCATCTTTGCCTTCATTTCTTTGTATATATTTTACATGAGCGAGTTGTCGTCCTTCTCACCTATTTTATTTGTCCTTATATGAGAATCTGCAGATGTATGGTAATGAAAAAATTAATTTCACCTTTATCAGTGTACCCTCTCTTGCTATTTTCCCTGACCATATGCATCCATTTTTCATTTACAAGTTTTCACTTGTTGTTCTCAAAGAACTTTTGGTCGTACAGTTTATACAGCAATTCTTTGCTACAAGAAGCAAACACTTCTTCTTGTTCGAGGAATTTGAAAATGAGTGAATCATATGGGAGCTTAACAATCTTCTTTCGAATGAATGATTGATGACAATATTTTTTGCATAATTGTGTAGCCGGAATTGGTATTCACCTTCGTTACAAAATAGTAGAACAACATGATACTAGTGACTATGAGTTCGCAGATGTGACCTCCCACCGGAACCAAACCCCTGGTAAAAGTGTGCAAGAATTATAGAAAATTGTTATGCTTTCATTCATCATATCAACAAGTATTTATACAATGGATTTTCTTATAGAATAAGCAAGATATAGAAACCTAATCACATACAATTTCATATTTACCAAAAATACATACTATACTCTAAATACCCCCCCCCCCCCCGAAAGCTTATAGAGGTGGAGTGATATGAAGCATGGATCGAAGTGCACCAAATTGTGCAGTACTAATAACTTTTGGGAAGATGACATTAATCTGATCAAGAGAACAAACATGTCAAACAATGCGAGAACCATCATCAACCTGCTCACGAAAAAAATGATAATCAATCTTGATATGCTTGGACCTTTGATGAAAAACTGGATTCGCGGACATGAAGGTTGCACTTATATTATCACAAAGAAGAATAGGTGGAGAAAGCAAAGGAGCCTGGAGCTCAAGTAACAACTATTGAATCCAGATAAGCTCAGTGGAGGCAAACGCAATAGCCCTATATTCAGCCCCTGAGCTCAATTTTTCCACAACATGTTGCTTCTTTGATGACCAACTGATAAGATTATCACCATAATAAATAGTGAAACCATGCTGAGAACGATAGTCATCACCATCAAACGCTATCCAGCATCAGAGAAGGCTACGAGGCTATGATATATACAAGGTCGAAGAGTAAGACCAAAATCCAGGGACCCCTTCAGATAATGCAAAATGCATTTAACGACAGCCCAATGCAGCTTAGTCGGATTATGCATAAACTGACAGACACGATTAACAGCATAAGAAATTTCTGGATGAATGATCGTGGAATACTAAAAGCTCCAAAAATACTGCAATAAAAATGAAGATCACGCATAGGATCCCCAGCCTGTGTGAGCCACGACCCAGGCTCAGCTAGAGAATCAATTGGCTTAGCATTCACCATCTTTCTACGCTCTAAGAGATCTCAAATATATTTCTGCTGAGAAAGAACCATGCTCTACTTGAACCAAGTGAGTTCAATCCACAAAAATTAATGCAAAGGACCAAGATCACGAAGTGAAAAGGCATCATTTAATTTACCAATAAAAACTATAATGAGAGTAGTGGATGAGCCAGTGACAATGAGATCATCAACATACACCAAAATATAAAAGAGCCGTTGCTATGTCTGCTAATGAATAAAGTAGTATCAGACTAACAAGGAGTAAAGTCATGATCCTGAAGAAACAGTCTGAGCTTAGCCAACCAAGTCCGAGGTGCCTGCTTGAGACCATTTAGTATTTTTTAAGAAGACGCACATGCGAGGGCCAAGAACCATCAACAAAACCAGGAGGTTGCGACATGTACATGTCTCAGAAAGATCACCATTCAAAAATGCATTATTAATATCCACCTGATGTAAGGGCCAATAAAGTGTAAGAGGAATATACAAGACAATTCTAATAGTAGTTGGCTTGACAACGGGGCTAAATATATCAACATAATCCACACCCTCTACCTTATTCAACCCTTTGGCCGCAAGACACACTTTGTAATGTTCAACTGAACCATATGCTTTACTCTTTATCATGTACACCCACTTACAACCAACGATGTTAGCATTATGAGGAGGCGGAACTAAAGTCCATGTCTCATTACGCATAAGAGCATCATATTCAACTTGCATTGCATTTTTCCATTCAGGTAACTTAAAAGCCTGACAAAATGTTTTAGGTTCTGAAAGAGCTATTTGAAAGATAAAGTTGTTGATTACATCATCCATTCAGGCAAAGGAGGACGAGTGGAGATGATAGCTTTAGGCTTAAGATTGTTATTTTTAGAGCTAGTCACTATGGAGTGTTGAGTGTTATCAGCTGGAAGAAAGTAGGAGGCATAGGTGAGTGTAGGAGGGGACACGGAAAGGGTGGTGATGGCATATTGGGAAGCAGAAGTGGGGGGTGGCGTGCTGGGTAGTGACGATGGAGCTGCTGGCAGAGAAATTGAGGTAGAGGGCCAGGTGATGGGGTTTGGAGGCATCGGACTAGACGTTGGGGGTGACGTCAGGAGCAACATGCTTAGGAAGGTGGCGGCACGTATAACAATGCACGTGTAGAGAAAGGCAGCGCGTCAGGCCGACTAACGGAGGAAGGCAGAACGAAAGGTGAAAGGGGTGGCAGGACTGGATTAATAGCTGGAGTAGAAGCAGCTAGTTTAAGCAAGGAAACAGGTACAGAATTGGTGTCGAAAGATGGATTAAATGAGACAGGAGTTGTATGATCAGGATACGGAAAAGTTGTTTCATAAAAAATGACATGACTGGCAATATAAACACGATTTGACGGAAACCATGTAAGCAAAGATAACATTTATGATGAGAATTGTACCCAATAAAAACACAAGGAGAAGAACGATACTCAACCTTGTTAGACTTATAAGGACGAAGGAAAGAATAACACAGACAACCAAAAAATTTTAAAAAATCATAATCAGGAATTTTATGAAAGAGAGACTCAAAAGGAGACTTGTTGTTTAATGTTGGAGAAAGTGTATGATTGTGAAGGTAGACAGAGATTTGAAAACTGTGCTCCTAGAAGATTGATGGAAGCCGCGCATACGACAAAAGAGAGACCCTTCTCAACAATCGTACGATGATGACGTTCAGCAGTACCATATTGAGACTGAGTATGAGGACAAGAAACATGATGAGAAATACCCTGACTTTGAAGGTAAGAAGATACAGATCGAAATCCACCCCGCCCCCCAATCTGATTGAAATTGTTTAATTTTAAAGTCAAACTAAGTTTCAACCATTTTTTGAAAATTTTGAAATTGATGTAGAACCTGTGATTTTTAGCAAGAAAATATATCCAAATAAATTTTGTGCAATCGTCAACAAAAATAAAAAAAATAATGATTTTCATTGAATGAAGAAATAGGGGCAGGGCCCCAAACATCTGAATAAGAAAGATTAAAAAGAGCCTTACTAGACTCATGAATATGGGAAATAGGTAATCTATGGCTCTTACCGAGGTGACATGACTCACAAATGATTTGTACATTATTCAAAGACTCGGGAAGCTTAAAATGAGAAACTAAATGACAGAGAATACTCATGAGATAACCGAGGCGCTCATGCCAGTTTTGTAAGCCAGCATGCCCCCCAGGAGAGCAACACAGAGAGCATTGGATGACTCGGTGGGCTAAGATGATAAAGACCATTTTCAACGGTTTCAGTTAGAAGTGTCTGACCTTGCTAATCATTCACATAACAATAGGTAGGGGAAAATAGCATATAAGCATTATTATCTTTAGTAATTTGAGAAACACTAAGAAGATTTTTGCTAATATCATGAAAAAATAGGATATAATGTAAATGAACAGGCTTGTTAAAAGATGGCAAAATGAGCCCAAATGTGTAATAGGAAGAGACGTGTCATTGTCAACCTGTAAGCTGTCATTACCAGTGTAATAATTAACTGAAAGCTTAGAGAAGTCATAGGTGACATAATTCGTAGCACTAGAATCAAAGAACCATGTTGGGTCATGCAGTGCTGATGGAGGCGCCGGATTGACCGCGGCATTTACTTGACGGGTGTTCACTGATGGCTTTCGAGGCTAACTATCTCGGTGTTGCTGGTTTGACCAGTTCAGACGGGGACATGTCGTCGAGAACTCAGTCGTGTTTAGTCGCTACCAGCAATTGAGAGCTTTATGACTAGATCGATGATAAATCTGGCACTGGATGGCTGATCGAGAAGAACTATCGGGTGCTGCAGGAGGGGATTGGGCAGCAGTGTTGGCGGCAAAGTGGGAGTTTTGGCCGTTCATGTCCGGCATGCGAGCTTCTTCCTACAATAACATGCCCATGAGCTGATGTGAGAAGATCGCCCATGTACGAAGATTAAATGCAAGTGCAAAATGTAAAATACTTCTCATCGAGGCCATTAAGAGTGCATTGAAAAAAATCATCATTGGACACAAAGTGAGAGCACTCGTTAAGTGAATCAGAGAACGATTTCTTTTTCTCCACATATTTAAGAATAGAGATAGAAACCTTTGAAAAGGTCTGAAGTTGGTGCTTAAGATGCATCAAATTGGCATGAGTTTGCACATGGAACATCTGTTCCAAAATAAGCGACGCGTCATATGTGGTGACAACACGGATAACATGAGAAGGAAGCTGCATGAAGATTGTCGAATGGATCCATAATAGAACCAAACACTCCACCTTTTTCCAAGAAGCAAGCTCTGGATTGGAACTGGTGGATTATTGTGGCTTGGAAGGATCTATTGAAGGTGGGAAAACTTCAGGCGAGGCCGAACCCCGATAGCAGAAAAGAATCCAAACCATAAGCCACAAGAGCAGACTTGATGGACTGGTGCCAAATAAAATAATTATGGCGATCAAGGCGAAACTAGAGAACAGGTAACTTGAGAGATTTTGTAGTGTCGGATAAGGCATAATCGAGGGGATCAACGGTGGCGGTAGGAAGTGAATTGTCATTCGCGGCGGCAGCCATGTGTGAGGCAGCAACAGCTTAGGGTTTTGGAGGGTAAATTTAAAAGTGTATAAGAATTCTGGAAAACTATTATGCTTTCATTCATCATATTAATAGGTATGTATACAGGGGGTTTGTTTATAGAATAAGCAAAGATATAGGAACCTAATCATATACAATTTCAGATTTACCAAAAGTACAAACTATACTCTAATACCCTTTGATACCATCTCGTACATATGTCAATTTTCTATTGTCAAATTTTTGAGCAAAAAATCTCAATGGTGTTAGGTTTATAGTGGTACCTATTAAAGTACAATGGCCCCAGATCAGAAGGATTCAACAATAGAGGTTCGACATGTAACGACCAGTTCAGACAATGATATATGTTTATGGTACCACCTGCAACCGCCAGATAATAGTCCTTGAGACTCTGTTAAGGACAATCCAATATATATTTTATCTTCCATGGATCAATCTCGAACCGGCTACCATTGATCATAGTAGAGAAAGACCCTTCATCAATCTCCACAACTTTGGTATAAAATTGATACACTTTGTCAAAGTGTTCAGCATCCACAATGGCAAGGATCTCGGCACAACATTGGATTTCAAACAATAAACCTACACTATTCAACCCTAGCACCGTGCTATCATCTAGTTCTAATGAATAAGAATCAAATAGTTTTGCATTTTTGAAACAAATATTTGTACCACTCATAAGGTCCTAGAGACACAAACTTTGTAGCGTCAAAAGTTGGAGCCCTCTTCCGCCGGGTCATTTGCTTCCTTCTCTTAGTAGTTCTATCTCCCACAATCGAGGTTGAAGCCATGGTAATATCCGTGAAGAACCTTATTTAAGAGTGAATTTGGTGGAATGCGTGGGTAATTTACAAAAGATTTGAATATTTATGTGTGTGCAGCTTGGGTAATTTATAGAGATCAAATTCCAATTTTTGAATCATTCCTCATAATCCAATTTTTATGGGCCCGAAACAACTTCAAATTTTGTTACATCCATCGAATAATTTATATTACGATAAAATAATTAATTAATTGGAAAGCCACTTTCTCAAAACAAGCGCCGATCTCGGAACTCGACAACGCTTTATGTCAAATCAATGCCGACATCATTTCTTTTTGAAAGATTACATACAAACAACCAAATTATATATATACATCCTATTCTAGGTCCTAACTAAGAGACACCACTATTGAATCTATTAAAACTCAGTGAAACATGAAAATCCATCCATTTGAATAATTAGGGACGCCCTCCTGAGAACACCCAACCGCCGCACCACCAACAAACCGCCGCTAATGCCGATATCATTTTAGACATTGAAAGAATGATTTCTTGATCAATGTGGCTGACAAGATTCAATTCTCAGTTTCAGAAAGTGCCTTTAAAATTCATAAAACATTTTCAGGATGAGTTCCGATGTCAGAACATGAATAGGTTATTTTTAATTGCTATTTCTAAAACAAAAACCTTTCACAATAGTGTTCTCGAATTGGTCACCTGGTTCAAAAGTATGTAGTTCCAATTTCATAAGTGATTTGGTTGTGTTCCGTAGGTAAGATTTCTTTGTACTTCTGACCCTCTTTGTACTTCTATAAGTATTTGTGAGGGAATGGTCTGTCAACGGGTATGATTCCATGCTCCTTAATCATTCTAGTGATCAAACAACTATAGGGGAACTCCTTCTTCATTGTCACAACGGCTTTGTTTATGTAGGAGAATATGATGAACTCTGGATTGAAAGGTTTCATTTCCATTATGTAATAGAAAATCATGAGGGTTCCAATTGTATGTTCATAATCATGCCCTCCATTAGGAAGCACATTCATACACACCCACTCAAAAACCAAGGTTTGCTCCATGCTCAAAACTGACTAGTTATATTTTTCAGTTTGGCCAGGCCTATCTCCTAACATTCTAAAATACTTACGTCTCATCTCTAAGGGACAAAAGGGTTGAGAATCAGTCTTGATAGGCCATGATTATTGGTGATATATATCATAAGGTCCATCAGGGACGGTGGGATGCAAAAAACTAAGATCGGTCTTAAAACAACATTTATTGTGAATTTAATAACATGGATTGTTGTTCCATTAACCCTGATAATGGTAGAGCTCTCGAGTTGCTCCCCCAAATTAGTGTATAATTGAACTACTTCATTGTGGTTAGTTGGATAATCCATTATTATTAGGTTGTGTAAATAAGGACATAAATGGTCTAATATATATTCAGAATTTAAATCAGAGACGGCATCAGTGTCATATTTGCCCACCTTGGTAGTCATGCATTCACGGTGTAGTCATTCTACATGGCGTTTCTCTAGCCCCTCGTTGAAGAACTTGCAGCTTGCAGTGGCCTCCAGTGAATGCTCAGGACCATGATGTGTTCTTGTTTTTTTTATAGTGGATGGGAGACCTTTTTTCTACTTCGTCTTCTGGTTCCAATGACGGATTGGGAAGTGCCACACAAGAAGCCTCTAATGTTGAAGTCCTCTTAGATTTCGATGCACCCTAGGAACAACCATGGTAGAGAGTTGCGATTTTGGAAGATTGCACTTGGTTCAAATGAACTACAATGAGTGGTGGTAGGGGAATTACAAAGTATGTTGGGAGATTGAAAGAGTTGGGGAAGAACACTATTTGTACATTTAGAGAATTTTTCCGGATATGGTGCCGCTTACATAAAAAGTACTCGCTGAGCAAATTTTTGATATCAAATCATATGCTTAGATCCTAAAATTTCATTTTTTACATATTATTTTGGAGACGGTGGTATTTCTGGAATGCCTTTAAATTTTGGAACGCAGATTCTCAAAATCCTAGGCAATTACCGGCCTTAGTTCTAAAACCAAAACTATGTTCGAGCACTTAAAAATTAATTCCAATTTTTTAAATTATAATTCCGTGCAACGTGCAATGGGACTCCGCTAGTATCTAATATAAGAAAAAACAATGTATTACTAAACAAATACTCCCTCTGTCTCAGTTTAATCTGCACATAATCTAGTTTACGGTATTCAAGAAACATGTTCGACAGTTAATATGTTTAACTACGTATAATATCGGAAAATAAAAAGTTGATATTCATAAACTAATTATTACAACGAATCCAACAATATCACATGCGATAGTATTATTTTTTATATATCTATTTAAATATGTGGTCAAAGTTTGAAATTGTTGACTGTCAAATAGTAAGTGTGCAGATTAAGATGGGACAGGGAGTATATAAGCAGGTCCTAATATTCTTCTATTAGTAAATAAAAATATATACTAAGTCGGTCAACGCCTGCTCCTTCCATCAGCACGGCAGTGTCAAGTTATCGCAAAATTTCAGCAATACATTGTTATGGTGTTTACATTGGCCACTTGTATTTCAATGTTGTTACTTACTATCAACTTTGATTGCCTTCTGATTACAAATCAAAGTTGCAGAAAAATAACAGAAATTTGACCCAGGAAAAAAAATAAGGTGGTCAGTGGTCACACCGCTACTAATCTAACCATTTTACACTGTCTACAAAAGCTCATAAATTAAAGTTTGTGTCTGGCTTTGCACAGTGAGCACCAAAGGGCAAAGGCAAGGGTCATGGATGAGATAATGTAGGAAGTAGGACACACTGAGAACGATGACTCTCATCACGCCACAAATTTCATGCCAAATATTGTTTGGTTTTATTGACAGGTCACCCATTCTAATTACTTGTCATTATGCATTTGTCTAAGCTGTCCTTATTTTCTTCGGTTTTCTCCCCAACCTTAAAAGGCCCCACAGTACCACTGTAACCTATATCTGAATGGCCAAGCAACTGGAGTGAATCATGGATCACTAAAATGTCGCTAAACCAATGTAGGGGGTGATCGGTAACTTAGCTTGGTACTCCCTTCGTTCCACTAGTATTGGTTAATTTGACCATAAATTTAATATGGCATGTTTGACTATCCATAAATAATGACGGACATCACGTAAGATGTGTTGGGGTAACTTGTTGTAATACTCCATTCCAATGGAACGGTATAATCACCCTTGGATGATAATGGTATAAACTTTCTTGGATATCGATGTGAGCCGCGTTACGTACGCTTTCTTTCAAGAGTAATTCGACCTTATTACATCCTTGGATTACACGAATTCCCTTCGAGGATAAAACAATCGAGAATCCCACCTGTTCTAGGCTTGAATCAGGAGAATACTTTTGACTAACAGTGCTTTGGTTGCTGCGTATGTCTGGAAAATCTTGTCTCCTTTGTGTTTTCTGTATTTGTGTATACATCTTTCATGAGTTTTTAGTCTTGTGTCTATTTTTCTGTGTATGGGTATGCTCATATATGTGTGTGTGTGTGTGCGTGAAACAAATGTCGTGAAAAGGCACAACACTTCATCATTCCACACTAAACCATGTATCTATCAGAATTATAAATTTCGAAATGATGTATTTTTTCACACGATACATCTTTCCAGATTGCACCACCACATTCAATGTATCATCCTTAATCATCCTCATCATTTCCATCAAAGAGAAACTGGGCAATACGCACCACCAAATCAGAATTATAATAAATTCTAAAATAATACATCTATCCACACTCCAGGACAAGCCATGTTAGTCATCACCAACACAATTAATCATTATCCTATAAACTGTAAACTCGTAGATAGTTTATACAAGTGTGCACTCCACACCACCAAACTTGTTTTAATGTCCCGAGTTCACACTATTCATATCCAATTATAATTAAATAGTTTTGTGTTTCATAAAACACCAACAATCCTCCCCCATTTAAGTATTATCCTTGATTCGGAAAATCCAACAACCAAACC
>JAULKJ010315628.1:0-10722 GCA_032355405.1 Rubia balearica | reverse complement strand
AGTAGTTTCTAAAAGTAACTTTTTGTTTACCGATATACTACGTAATTAAATATATTAATGGTCAAATGTGTGTGTTGGAGACCATGAAAAAGACTCCTTGCAATTTGAGCTGGACGGAGGGAGTAGAGGAAGGGGAATGAAGTTACCTGAAAGGAAGCCATGAAAATTTTCAAACAAGATTGAAACCATGAAAATGAACAGATGAACCACCTTTTGGGTGAGGTTATGAAGTTTACATCTCAGCATGTCCCGGGAGAATTAGATGCGTGGAACACTTATCGATTGAGGGAAGCGGTAAGAGGTCGAGGTTGAATGAGAGATGGGTGTATTCAATATCAACTAACGAAAGAGCACATAGCAATGAAGACCCCCCCAAACACTTATGTTGCTGCCCATGGACACCAAAGCTGCAAAAAACAAGGAAAATGAAAGGGAAACAATGATGTGTCTCGTTCACTTGATGAGTATAATGTAGTTGAACGTGAATAGATGGAACTCAAGCATCTCCAGCTTCCCAAAAATGGAACGTGAAAGAAAGAGTGAGATTCTAAACACTCTTTTGATGCTTGGTCAGAATATCGATTCTCAGCAAGTAGTCATTCGAGATAAACTGAGGGTTGAATTGCACGACTACTAACTTCTAGAAATAAGCAATTTGTTTCACGTGATTGCCGTTTCAGTTCCTCATTATGTAATGTTTGTGTCTTTCTAGTTCAGCAGTTCATTTTCATGGTTTTAATTATTATCCTGATTATGTAAGCCCGATGAAGTTTGATGTAAGTTTTTTTAATGTAGGGTTAAATGCTTTTCTAACTGCCTTTAGGCTGAAAGTGTCAATATAACCCTGCAAAATGAGAGTGCCAAAATAACCCTAACTTTATAATGTATGTGCCAATCTAACCCTGGGATCCATTGACTTCAATAGGCAACATCGAAATTGGCTGTATTTTAATGAAATGACAATTTTACCCTCAAATTTAAAAAGAACAAAATGGAAAATACTCTTATTTATCCTTTTTCCATATTTTTAATTCAGGGTTAAATTTGTCATTTCCTTAAAATTCGACCAATTCCGGTATTGACTATTGAAGTTAATGGCTCTCAGGGTTAGATTGGCACATACATCATAAAGTTAGGGTTATTTTTGGCACTTTCTCGTTTTGCAGGGTTATATTGGTACTTTCAGCATAAAGGTAGGGTTATTTTAGCACTTTACTCTTTTATGTTTTATCTAATATTATTGTGTTCCTCTTGTTATGAAATAAATTATAGTTTTTTATGTTGAATTTTCCTTCATGTTTAACATGGAAGCTAAGTTGCTTGTTTTTAAATAACAGCTGAACTTACAAAATTTCTCGTGTTTTTCTTGTATTCAAACCATTTATCTGACATGAATGAGTGATTTCACCATAGTCAAGTAATATATTTTCACGTGGGTGGACCCTCGAAGTTCAAATTAATCAGCCGATAAGAGTTAGTGTCAAGTCCCATCTCTTCACTTGGATGGACCCTTAAAGTTTAAATTATTGAGTCGGCAGGAGTTAGTGTCAAGTTTCATCTCTTCACAAGGGTGAACCGTCAAAGTTCAAATTATTTAGCTGACAAGAGTTAGTGTCAAGTCCCATCTCTTCACGTGGGTGGACCGTTGAAGTTCAAATTATTTAGCCGACAAGAGTTAGCGTCATGTCCCACCTCTTCCAGTGGGTGGACCGTCGAAATTGAAATTATTCAGCCAACAAGAGTTAGTGTCAAGTCCCGTATCTTCACGTGGGTGGACCCTCAAAGTTCAAATTATACAGCTTACAAGAATGAACGATGGAGGTAGTGACCACGTAACACCAAAGCAAACACTTCCTTATCTTTTCATAGTCTATAAAAGAAGGAGCTAGATTTACTTCTCATTCTCACATCGAATTTCATTCCTCACACTTCCACATCTCAACTATCCAATGTCTTCCTCCTCAACCAACCAATATTTCCATCTTCTTTCACTGATTTCTTAGTCGATAATGCCAATCATGCAATCGAACAATCCTCAAACTAATCATCACACAAAGAGAGACGGAGAGAAATGCGTAGAATGACTGGCGATTATATCAAGGATTAAAACACAATCATAGCCAAAAATAAAATAGCAGAAGGAGTGGTAAGATAAAGTTCATCAAAGAGACTGTGAAGGAAGTTCAAAAATGTTGTTGCAGCGTTAATTTGCTGAATTGGGGGAGAGAATCTACGACGATGCCATGTTTCAGCGTATATTTTGCATGCAAAGAGAATTATTTCTTCGCATAGTTGGCAACGTTACGATGCATGATAGCTAGTTTACCCAACAACCAAATGCTTGCAAAGTGCTCGGGTTTACGCCTATCACGAAATGCACGACTGTAATGTATATCTTGGCATATGGTTTAGCCTATGATCAAGTTCATGAATATTTGGCTATCAGATAAACAACTGCTAAAGACATTCTTCACAATTTCACAACCTCAGGGGATCAAACCCTGAGAAAATTGCACGTTTAAAGCATGTTTGAGCTCAACATGGTTTTTCCAAAATTATTTGACGCGAGGATTGCATGCATTGGAATTAGAAGAACACCCTAGCGGAATGGAAATGACATTATATAGGCATATCCGGGAAAGCTTCTATTACTTTAGCGGTTGTTGCTTCTTGACATTAACGTTCTTGATCGTTCGTTGTTGTTTGATGATGTTTTGAATGGAATGACTTAAAACATATCTAAGCTCCTACATTCATCTGGGCCTGGGGTGCTTTTCTTGTTTATGGAGAAGACAATTTGTTTAAGCTCCTATAGAGTGAATATCTAAGTTAGGAGCTCATTGCCCTGTTCATTGAGAAATGTTGGGATTTAATTATGAAATGCGGCTGGAAAAAATCAGAGTTGGGCTCAGAGTTATCGGTTAGAAGTTTCCGATAAAAATAAACTGCTTCATTTTCAATTTCTGTGTCATTGTAAGCCAAATTAAATTTTTAGATTTAATCTTGGTTATGAATTTTTTTAATCTTCTTTGTTTCACTGAGGCATGCAAATATTATGTATTTTCATCCCCTTATGTTAGCCCTTTAATCTTTTCCTTTTGTTGCCAACAAATCTTTTTCTCATTTAGACCTCTTAGTAACAAAGATTTTTTTTTAATTTAAAAGGATTAAATATTCAGTTTTATTGCTATTTTCATAGAAAATTTATTCCAACATTTTAAAACCACTTTTAGTCCTTTAAGTTTAAGGAAAAACTTCAGCATCCCAATTTCATTAAGTGATTGTTCCTAGTTTTTCTTAATAATGTCTTTTAAATATGGTCTAATTAACCAAACATCAAGGAACCTAAAAGGTCTAGGTGAAGACGGAATGTAACTGCCAATGATTAGTAAGAGAAGAGTGTGGTCAGATATGTGCTTGTCAAGTGTGTGGACTGAGCTGTTGGGAAATGTTGATAAACATTCCTGGTTACTAAGTGCTCTCTCCAATCTCTCCAAAGTAGGATATTTTTTTACATTTGACCACATGAAAGTATTTCCAACCGTGGTCAAATGTATTATATTATTTTGATAAAAAAATTCATTAAAATCATTGATTCCATAAATACTAGGCTTTTTAGGTCTTTGTGTTCATGTAAATCAGTCATTGCATTAAAATCTCCAACAAAGATTTTATTTATTCCATTTGTCATTTTTAGTTCATTCCATAAAATTTTCCTTTCTTTAATTTTAGTATATGCATGAATGAAGACAACATTCATATCATCCTAAAAGCCCGAGACCTTAATTTTTGTAGGTGTAAATTAAGAAGTTTCAGTTAAATATCTACTTGGAAATTCTGATTCCAAAAAAATCCATGTACTGTTTTGGTTAGAACTATGGCAGTGGTCAAAGTGAAGTTTTATCCTATAGTTATAAGCAAGATCATGGTTATGCTTCGGGTAAAAAATACACAACAAATGTGTATTGTGGAGCTTTTTGAGTCTACAAATTGAAGTATCTAGACCCCTAGTTTTCCTAATCAAAACTTTAAAATTAATGTTTTTATCAATCATCAAAAACTTTTTTTTTGCTTTCTGATGTTCATCTCTGGTTCATTAGGTTTTTTTATTGAACATTGTTCTCGTCATTGTTTTAATGGATTTTAGACTTAGTGTTAGGGGTTTAAGATATAACTCATCCAGCTGATGCACTTCAGAACATGATTGGATACTGTCATCTTCCGAGTCATCATCTTCAAGCATTGAAAATCTATTGGACATTTGTGGACTTAACCTGTTTAAGGAATCATCTACACTGTTAATATCCTCATCCTGACCTTGGGTGTGTGGGAGATTACTTCATTTGGTTTCAATTTAGCTGCCTGCAGACATATTTACTGCTGTTAGATTAATTTGGATTACCTGCTTGCTAAATTGATTGGGATTCTTCGTTGGTGATGCTATGTTTTCCACTTGAAACTCAATATGAGGTGTAGTCTCTTTGTTGTGGTCAAGAGGTTTATTTTCTTTGATATCAGTGTTGAAATTCTAATCTGGTAAACCGTTCTTAAGGGACAAAGTTGGCTATTTTATTCTGGATGATTAGGCACTTATAGGTTATCATCTACTACGTTTGCAATGTTCTCAGGCTATGCCTCAACATCTCTTTTATTTTGTGATGTGCTTATACCATACGTGTTCCCCCCCTTCCCCTTGGAATTTTGGATGATGGGTTTCCATTTGCCCAAGTTTTGGTTATCTCTGTGCTGAGTTTTGGGTTTAGAGGGGGTTATAGGTGCTAACTCAGGGTTTAAGATTAGACATTTGGAAATTTTGTGTCCTATTTTCTTACAATGAGAGAAATAGATAGGCAGACTATCATGTTCAATAGCAAATTTCTCATTGTCGATAGTAGATCCTAACCTTATAAAGCTTAGGACTAAGATCCTTCATGTGAAAAAAACATTTAAGTATGACTTGAACTCAGTCAGAATAGTAAAAGTAGTAATAGCATTAATCTAATCATCAACATAAGCAAGAACATGTAGAGATATAGAATCACAAGTAAATGAGAATAAGGAATAATCAGGCCTACTCAGCACAAAACCAAACAAGTGTAGAGCTGCAACAAGTTTATCAAACATATTGGAAGGAGCCTAAGGAAGACCATACAATGATTTTTGTGACTTGCAAACTAAACCTAGAGATGAAACACAATGAGACATCAAATGCATGTATTTTCTAAGGCATTTAACACCTCTTTTGTTATCATTTTGTGGGTAGATTTCTAGGTTTAGATAGGTTTACATCATAAGGGGTTTAGATGACCATTTTCAATTTTTTCATATCTAAATTCTTCATTTTAAACTTATTTTGAGTCTAAAGGATTTTTGTCCTAACGAGCAATTAGATTCTATTTTGGTGGGCTTAATTGTGGATCACTCGTAAGTACTTCAGATTAGTTTAGTGAAGGTCATTCGCAAGGATGGTAGAATACTGAAAGTCATGCGTCAAAACGTTGTAGAAGATAGAAGGGTTGAAGAAGGAAGACAAATAAGCAGATGAATTGTGATTCGGAAGTTGAACTAAGTTCTAGGAACAATCCAAGAATAATCAGCCTCCAAAGGTGACACCGTTAGATTCTTCTTCTTAAACGCTATAAAATTGACTACAAGAACTCTTAAATCGGATCAGTGTTTCACCCGTAGCGGTGTATACAAGTTGAAGGAATTTTTTGAAGGGAAGAGTTGAAGACTGGCACAGTCCATGTAGATTTGCACGGCCCATGCCAAGCCCTTTCCAAGAAGATGAAGTTCAAGCCATGCCCCGCGCAATCTTACATGACCTGCACACTCAGAAGGCGGCAGACATAACTCCAGTCCGCGGTTCGCATGCTCAGAATGGCAGGATGAAGACTCTAGTTAGTGGGCCGCATGCTTTTCCACGGCCCGTGATATTGTGGCACTAGTGTGGCATCAGGGTTTCACTAGGATTCTCCAAACTTGGGCTTTTAAGGCCCATTTATCTTCTCCTATATAAGGAACCTTTAGTCTCCTAGGGTTAAGTTAGTAGCCATAATATAGATCTTAGTTTTTTGGTATGTAGGAAAGAAGAGGTGAATTTTCTTTCTCTCTGGAGTTATTCTTATTTTTTCTTCTCTTAGTTCTTAGATCCATGACATTTAATTCAATGAATGCCATGGATTTAATAGTAGTAGAGTATTTTATTGTCTTAGGGAATCGTTTGTATTCATGACTAGATGTTGACTTTGTGAGATTCTTAGATTTCCCTATCTTTATGCTCCATGAATAGTTATACTTGATTTATGCTTTACATTCTTGTAAGATGTATGCCGTGTATGTTCTATGATGCACCCATGGATTCATGTGTAGTATACCATCGTGCTAGGCTTGAATTTCTATCTTAGGAATGTTATATTAGGGCAATTGTAAGTTTGAGAGTATCGGGGAGGTGAGTGCATGCATGTTACCCCGAGAGTACCGTCCCGATCGTTAGACTCTAACCTAATTGGCTAATCATGTAATAATTATTCATGTTAGGGATGGTAGGGAAACCCTCATCTTACCCCGATAGATAAAACAAAATAGTTTGTAGTGACTAGGGTTTTTGTGTAGCTCCTAAGGTCGTGTCAACCCTAGAGTCATCACGAGATGCCATTTCATTTACCTCTTTAGGCTTAGGGATTGGTGTCTACAATGGAGTGCCCGAGATATATTGTCCCCACTCTCATATCTAACGGTTGCAACCAACTCAAGGTTTTTTCCTTTAAGAGGGACTCGTTAGCATTAAGAGTGAGATTAAAAGGGAAAGAGGAGAGGATCCATAGTTCAAGCGATGCAGTTTCCCTATTTACGAAGGTGGTGTGGTAGATTATAAAAGTGGAGCCGAACCTTTGGACAAACATTATGAATTCCCAGCTATCTCCACACTATGTGACATAGGCATGCGATAGGTTTATATGTCTTACATGTGATAGAATCTAAGATCAAAGTCATCAATCGGTCATGTTATACAAATATCCCCAAGACTAGTTTATTATAGTTGATTATGTTTGTTTGCATGATCATTAGTTGTTAGACAAGACCCCCCAAATATTAGTTTTAAATCACTAGGTATTCTTGACATACAATCGGAGTGACGCCCGATTGTGGGTTGTGTATAGCTAACTTTCAGATTATAGTATCTCTGTGGACGATCCCGAACTTGCCACTAGCTAATCTATAGTGGTAAGTAGTGAGCATGGGAGCAACTTATAAATCTCGTTATCTTTGATTTGAACGCCCATGAGTAATTTGGTAAAAAGAACGATCCCGCGGATACCGATCAAAACTGTATAACCCAGAGGTGGTCGCATATAAACCTTCTCCTTAAGACCACCAAGTAAAAATGCATTGTGAATGTCCATTTGATGAAATTTACAACCCTTGATAATAGCAATAGACAATAATATATTAACTGAGCTCATCTTAGCAACAAGTGCAAAAGTTTTAGCGAATCATTACCTTCAATCTACTGATTGCCAAGAACAATCCTATGAGCTTTATGAAGTTCAATGAAACCTTCAGATCTGTACTTTGTGTAATTCCAAGAGAAAAAGAAGACATCGTCCAAGTCTCATTATGTTCAAGAGCATTGATTTCATCTTCCTTAGCCACACGCCAATGCTCATAATGAGAAATCTTAGAATAAGTTATAAGGTTAGCAACATATGTAATTACAACTAAAATTATAGATTGCGAGACTGGAAAAATATTAAAGGAAATATAATCAATTATAGGATAATGAGTATATGCGAACAATTCAACGGACGATGAAGTGGATGAGATATGGGGGGTTTTATTGTGCAGGTAGAGTAACATGCATAATATTTCACGTGAGTAGGAGTTGGCAAAGTTGCGTGCTGTGACGAACTTTGGGAAGAGGCAACTGGAACTCGACCTCTCAAGTCGAGCAACAGTGGTGGAAAATCACTCGAAGATGGTGCATAGAAGTCGATCGGTAGCTCGTTAAAAAATAGTAGGAGATGGCAAGGCTCAAAGACATTGATGAATGAAAATGGCCCAAAAACTGGTGCAAACGGATTGTGGTCTTTATAGAAAAGAACACCATGACAGTCGAACACGGTTCGGAACTCAAGATCATAAACATGCCAACCTTTCTTACCAATAGAATAGCTAAGAAAGAAAAAAAGAAAGAAAAATTATGACGCATTCGAGGAAGTTGAGAAGTAAAACATAGACACCCAAAAAGTCGAAAGATTCTATATTCGACTCGTGGCCACAAAATATTTGATAAGGTGTGTGTTCATTGATAAAACAAGTTGGTGTTCTTTTGATAAGATAAGCATTAATAAGAGTGAATCTTCCCCAAAAGTAAATTGACAAATAGATATGAAATAGAAAAACACAAGTAGCATAGAGTAGATGGCGATGTTTTCGCTGAACAAAACCATTTTGCTGTAGTGTCTCAACAATGATGTTTCAAACAAGATTTCGGCCTGGCAAAAAATGATTGAAGAGCAAGAGCTCATTCTCATTTTCAACCTACACACGTGGAACTGGACAACGGAACTGTGTCCGAACTAGAGTACAAAATTCCTTCATCTTGGCAGCTACATCAGACTTAGCAACTAACAAATATACCTAGATAGACCGAAAATAATCATAAATTATTATTATTAAAAAAATAAGGTGTACTAGAAGATGGTGAGCTATAAGACCCCAAACATCAAAAGATAACTTACTAGTTTTATAAGACCTCAAAGGAAAGTTATATGTATACTGTTTTGCTCGATGACAAATGGAAAAGAAACAATATTATTTAAAAAACTAACTGTAAGATCAAGAATAGAAGAAACCACCTAACTAGATGGATATCTGAATCGTTGATGTCGTAAATGGGACAAACAAAGAGGCGCAAAAATGACAGAGGCGATGGGTGGCAAAGACGGGGGCATGCCCCCAAAACCCGCAACCAATAAATCCCACCCTAGTGTTCATTTGCGCCAATCACTATCCTCAAACTGATATCTAGTAATACATATAATCTTTCGGTAAGCAAAAATAGATATTTTAAAGCAGTAGTTAACTTGGCAAAAAGACAACAAATTGCAACGCAATTCCAAATAAATAAAACATGAGAAAGAATTATGTATAGAAAACACAGACTCACATGTTGCAGAGAGTAGTTACATATCCATCAAGCATATGCACATCAAAAGAATCAACGTGAGTAATATCTTGAAGAAGATCCTTGGTGCCGGTCATGTGATATGAAACTCTAGTGTTAAGAATCAAATGTAAAGCAAACTCACTTGACATGTTGTCAGGATGGTTTTGTAGTTTAGAAAACATATTTAGAACCATACTCCATTGTGCATTGGACAAAGCGAGGCCAAAATTTTTCCAATAAGTCTGATAAGAAAGGTCAAGGCGTTAGCGAATGCATGAGATGATGATTGAGCATAACTGGCAATTGGGATTCCAACAACGGGTGTAGCATTTTTTGCATGATTGTTAGGAATGTTGGACATTACGGTGGTTGAAATGTTGGACATGATGGAATTTCACGATGACATCTACAAGTGATGTTGTGACTCCAGACTCAGTGTGGAGAAAAAGGAAACCACCATGACCACATCATTTTGGACAACCGCTACTTGAAAAATCATCGTCGAGGCCACCAACACATTTACACATTGCAAAATTATTCATGTCAACACACTCACTTTAAAATTTGCAATTCTTCTTGGGTTTGAACATCAAACATCTCTATTAAATAGAAGTTGGTTTAAGGGAAAAAATGTGGATAAAATTATGTACATACATCATGCAAGGATTAAATTGAGAGACGATTTATTTGAATAGTTGAAAACATCTTCCAAAATTCCACCACCAGTGGAAAAATAGAAAATCACCACGAACGGATCATTTTGAACTACAAAAACTTGAAAACCCAAGGTGGAACCACGAACACATGCAAACAATGTTCAATCAATCGTGTCAAAATAGTTGCTTTAAAATTCATAATTTTCATAGTGTAGTTTGAACATTAAAAATCTCGATTAAACTGAAATGGGTTACTTTTAGATGGGGGTGGTGAAATAAACCTGTAACCCGCGGGTTAAGCGGGTTGTCTATTTTCAAATCCGGATCGATATGAGTAAAAATGGGTTACAGGTTAAATGGGTAACAGATTAAATGATTATTAAAAAATATTGGTCGGACGGGTAGGGTTTGTGCATTGACCGCGGGTTATTCATATTGGTTGAAAGTCGTGGGTTTATCCATATGGATTTGTATATGAACTCATATGGGTTAATACAAGAGTTGAAACTCGCGGGTTTATCCATGTGAGTTGGTATATAAACTTATGTGAGTCAATACATGGATTGGAACCCGCTGGTTTTACAGATATGAGTTGATATATAAACATATGTGAGTCATATATGGAGTGAAACCCACTAATTTACCCATTTGGTCCCGTAAATTAAATAATTTTTTATCCATGAATTAAGTAGTGTCTAATCCAACCCATTTATGACCTTACCCATTATAAAACGGATCAAAGTGAATCATTCCCATAAGGGGTGTTCAAATTGGCCGACCCGACCCAACCCAGCACATATGGGTCGGGTCGGGTCAATGTCCCATTTGGGTCAAAATGGGTCGGGTCAGATTTTAACCTAAATCGACCCGTTTTGACTAATTTACAATTTTACC
>JAULKJ010315627.1:0-19494 GCA_032355405.1 Rubia balearica | reverse complement strand
ATACAAAAACCAAAAATGGTTATCTAAACCCCTTATGATGTAAACATACCTAAATATAGCAATCTTCCAACAAAAAGGTAACAAAAGAGATGTTAAATGTCTCAGAAAATACATACATTTGACGTCACATCAGCCACCCATGGTATTTCCTCTACCTCGGTCAAAATTAGGGTTTTGCAAGTCAAACCCTAGTTTTTAACTGGGGAAATCTAACACGTGTCCTCTTTGGTTGTAGTATGCTCTCAATCAATATTGCTTTCACTAATAAATCTCTCATCGACACTTGAAGATTTCCCTTAAGCCTTCTATGAATCAATTCTTTATAAATGCGTCGTCTTCTTTCATCCCAACCCTTCCCAAGGTCAACTTAAGATCCTGCCAGTGTTTATCAATAGACCAATTTCCTTTCTTCATATTGTTCAAATAAGAATGTTTTTCCATTATATATGTAGGCGGAACATGATATAGACGAAGCTTGAACTTCAATCTCTTCTAGGTGGAGATAGGTTTTTTACTAGCAATCTGTCTCGATTCTCTCAAATTTTCCCACCATTTAGCCACATAAAGAGTGAAGGAATACTGTGTCACTTTGACTTTTTTCTTTCTCCCCATAATTGTTGATATCAAACAGATTCTCAATCTATCGCTCCCAATAAAGATACTTATCCGGATTTTGTTGACCATCAATTCTAGGGATGTAATATTTTAATCCCTTGATTTCTTAAGATGAATCTGAGCTCTCACTGGAATATGAATTTATCATCTTTTGGGAATGGCGTTTGCTGTGGCGATGCTTTCTAGAAGACCCTCGGTGCGATCGTCTTTCCGAAGCATTATCACAATCTTCCTCCAAACTACTATAACCATGAAATTTTTGCATCATATGGTTAAGATCATCCTTATTGACAGATAAAGAAGGTGACGGTTTGGTCATCATACCGACTTTTCTCACCAATGGTTGTACTTCAATCATGAGCGCATTTATTGCAACAACAAACAGATCTAGATCAAGAGGTTCAATTGGTTTAAACTGTTGTTGCTCCCAACTATCTGGAGGCTCATCACGTGATTGATCACAATGTCCACCATCAGTTTCCAAGAATTCTTTTGCTCTGCTTTGATACCAACTGATATGAATCTCCTTGCGAAAACTCTGGATTGCGGATTCAAATCTTTGACCGAATTGAGGAATTCGCAAACCCTAACATGGCCACACAAAATTGATGACAACTAGCCTTCAAAATTGCTCTAAATTTTGAAAATCTGCCCACTAACTAGCCCGCAAGATTAGTTCACAAATAAAGGGTATCGATACTTAACTAGCCTACAGAATTAAGCAACAATGAAAATGCTCGCAAGCATAGAGTATAAACTTTAGAATATGAATTTTTTATTGATAATAATGTGTAAAAATCTCAGAAAAGCCTCCCCTATTTATAGGATTAAATCGGTCAAAATCCAAATCACAATCAAAATCGGATTTGGTAACTTCTGTCAGAAACTAAGAAGACTTATGGCAGTTTTAACAAGTTAAAACCATATTCAACTAAAATACCTCAAATAATCTGAATATGGCCAAAATTCATCAAGATGAATATTGAATGAATATTGCCTTATTTAATCTTACCAAATCTAATTCTAATTTTAAAAAAATTGAATATCATAAACTCTACCTGGATTGATTAGGAAATTAAACTCTTCAAAGGACACATGGCCGAGTTTATCATCTAAAATTCAAAATGAAATAATTTACCACAATCACACTACCTCATTAATAAACAAGTGGGAAAAAGAGTATAATATTATTCACGATGTCTTTAATTCCTGGATATTCTTGAACAAGTAATCAAAGACATTGTCGATGTTGATTTATTCTTCAATTTTTCATCATGAAGTTGATCAATCAAAACATTTAAAGCCGCATCTCTAAGTTTCATTATTTCCCTAGTCATAGGACGTGCCATTTCACTTAGAGAATCCCGAACACATCCTTTAAATGTTTGATAATTAAGAATTAATGAGATCGTAGAAATAACTATATCTGCTTGGAATGAAGAGAGCATTGTGATAATTTTTATGTTATGGATTTGGATAATGATAAAAATAAGGGATAATAGATTTTGTTAATTGTGCAATTTTGTTGTTTCGCATAAAAAACAGCTTGAAGTTACGATCTTAAACTACAACATCAAAGTGCCATATCCTTACAACTTTTAAAAAATAAATAAATAAAAATTGTCCCTTGGCCGAAGGTTTATAGGGTTCCCATCCCTTTTTCATTAAGCTCAAATATGCACAATGTGCAATTAAAACATATGATGTGAGATATACCCAGTTACATTGAGACGCTTGCTATATATCACAATTCTAATCTAAAGGGTTAGTGGCTAAAAGAGAGATATACAAAGGCGCTCATCCACATTTAAATACTAAACAAAGGCCTATGTAAACATGAGTAGGGCACACCAAATAAAAGTGATTTTCACTGTACAGCCATAGTGGTAGCCACAGTATAATCGACCCAAGACTACCCTAACCAATCACAGTGAAGTGTCAAATGGAACGCACACAACATAATCTAGCCACACTTCTGATCACTTATCTAAGGCAATCAAAACAACTCAAATGAAGTTCCCCAACTAAAGATTCGGTCTAGTGTCCATTTAACTTGTAAAAATCTTTCCCTAAACTGGAGGCTAAAACCAGTCATTTTGATTTCCAAAAATAATTTTCATAGATGTATAAAGATCACTTATAATATGTAGAATTATTTCTAACTTGAATCCAAAAGGTTCTAAAGACCAATCAAATCAAATTAACAATATTATCTCCCTCTTCATCCATATGCACCAAAGTCTACATATATGAAAATCCTCAGAAATAACAGTATCGCCAAAAGTCCATCGTTTTAACGACTTTTACTTGAATTCATCCTTACCGTCTCTTTGGATGTCAAATCCAAAGTCAATCAAGTTTTACTGTACTTGGGCTGCCGAAAAACAAGAATTGACGGAGACAATTCCTACTTAATAATAAAATAAAAAAACCTTTTTATTTCCGGCCCTTTTTCTAAAATAAAATAAACTTAAAATTAAAAAAGACAACTAAGAAGCAAAAAAAAACTTAGTAAAAGTGCACAATTAAAAGCTTCCCAACCCCAAAAGGAGAAAAAAGAAAAATTAAAATAATAAAATAAAAAGAAAGCAGTACCCCTCGTGACCTAACTTCTCCGGAGGAAGCAACCGACCATATTGTAATCGCCGGAAGTGTCCTACCGACCAGATTGTAATAAAATTTTACCCCTTATGTTTATTGCTGCCATCGAAGATATGCTGGTGGAAATGATTCCGTCGTAGCAATTAAAAACCAAAAATACCTATCTTCATCACAATGATGTTCCACCACAAAGAAGGGTTTTCTTCTAGAAATCTCGTATGCCACAAAGTCATCTTCCGTTAGCTTTCCGAGTTCACTTGTATATGGAGCACGAATCCGGTAGATGATGATGTGCACCATTATGCATGCTTTAGCAGATGCATTTAACACAATTCTTATCATCTTTTGTTTGGTTTATTGCTAGTTTTAGTTAGGTTTGCACAACAAAGGGTTTAGCGACCATTATTGATTTTCTTGTCTAAATCATGCATTTTGTAGGCTTAATTGAAACTAATGGACACTTTGTATTCACGGGCATCTAGATGTTCCTCATTGATCTCATTAATAGGTTGTTCGTGAATGGTTTTTCATTTTCTTTTGTAGAAGGTCATCCGCGAGGGTGGTGGTATGTATTTGAAGGCCATTCGCAAGGATGGTAGAAGATATCAAAGGCCAAGGATGGTAGTCGATTAAAGTCCAGAGACCTCAAAGTATTGTAGTAAATGGAATTGGGACCAAGAAAGACTGATTCGAAGTTCAAGAAGGCCAAAGGAGAAATAGAGGGCTTGTTGTTCGAGGTTACACGGAGTCCTAGAAAAAATCCGAGATCTCCACTTAAGAGTATCACCATTGGATTCTTCTTCTGTAGCGCTATAAAATCGACTACAAGAACTCCCAAATCGGACCAACGATTCACCCGTAGTGGAGCAAAGAAATTAGCCAAGCAAACCTGCCACGGTTGGCGCGTACTGCACAAGCCTGACACGAGCCAAAGCTAGCACGGTCCGTACCAAGCATCACGACCCGTGTCAAGGAGGCTTGGCATGACCCATACAACCTAACATGGGATGTGTCAAATTCTAGCATGAGGGGTCACCTTTTCATGGTTCCCACCGTTTCAAGTCACAAATGGAAAGACGGGCACACCGAGGTACTGAGCAAATGGAGGTTCCATCTGACAGGGCATGCTAAACGATGCATGGCATGGATTAGAAGGAGCTAAACAAAGACCCGGCTGATAGGCTGCGCCGGTACGAGGCAGAATAGCTCGTGCCAGAGCTGGTGCCTTATGCCAGCACGACGACATGACCCGTGCCATGACCAGCGTGCCACGATGATACGAACCATCTTGGTCGGCAGAAGTCGTGCACGAAGAACCACCCGCGACAGTGGCTGCTGCTAGGGTTTTTGGCCACTTTTGGGCCTATTTTTCGGCCTAATACCCTACTACTATATATATGGACCTATGTATACTAGGGTTTGATTTTATGCTCATTTTTAGATCTAAATAGAAGGATATAGAGAGAAAACACTCTCACTTCTCTCTAGGTTTCATTCTTTTCATCTTTATATTTCTCTTTTGCCCAAAGGCATTGAATCCAAAGAAATATTTAGGTTCAATGCTTAGAGAGTAGTTAGTTAAACTTGGGGATTATATTTTTATTCATGTGTTTATGTTTATTTTGTGAGATTTATAGATCTACCTATTTCTATGTGTTTTATGATCATTATGTTGCCTAGTTCTTAATATTCTTGTAAATTGCAAATTGTCAGACTTTGTTGGCATACTAACAAAGCCTACCTTTATGTTAGTGCACTACTTCTACTCCCTGGTTAAGGAAACCTAGATGCGCTTAGGGTGACGATAGTCCTGAAATAGGTATGGGCACGAAAGTTCCCGTTGTTAATCGTCACGATCGACCATGCTCTAGTTCTCCGAAAGTTTGCGGGTAGATATAGAGTAGGTAGAAAAATAGGACTATTATGTTGATCTTGGATCCATCGATAAAACGCCTACTTCCTTTACCTTTGTAGGCCTAGGGGTAGTTCGTTCGTGGTGTTCCTCCGGGACTTAATCGCAAGGGAGAAAATTAGACCTGCACAATGAGCCATAGACTTTGTTGCATTCCCCTAGTTCCGGAGGTGAGGCTGATGGATGATTTTATACTCGCACCTCTATGTGACACATAGGGGGAAGTTTTGACCATTATCCGTGGCGTGTGCGCGCGGACACACACACACACCAACATTAGAATAGGGGTTTGTTCTGATATGTGATGAACTCTATGATCGAAATGACAATGACCAGGTTATGAAAATATTCACAGAGTGTCTATTTATATAGTTTATTCCGTTGATTGCATGCTTGTAGTTGATAGTTGAAAATTTCCCCAAATGAGTATTTTCACAACAATGTTTATTTCTAACACGTGGTCGACCTGACTGCGGTTGTGTTTAGTAGATTAATAGATTCCTAACATCTTTGTGAAAGATCCCGGTACTTGCCACTATCTACCATTCTTGATAGTGTAGTTGTGGGAACGGGAGAAAAATATAAATCTTATTTTTGACCCTAACCGTTCTCCTCTCTTGTTTAATGACGCTCGGGAAGGTGTGGATCCGATAACTTGGACCGAGTTGCGGTGACCCGGTCCACCAAATGAATAAGTCGGTTGAGTGTCCCTGTGTGACTCAGCCCATCGAGTTCAGCTACTGCTTCACTCAGTCTGCCGAGTTCAAGCACAACTCGCCGAGTTCTGCAGCTTGGAGCGATTCCGCAGCTTGGAGCAGATCTGCGGAACCTTCCGGAATAGCCCCTGACCGAGATCTTCCGAAAATAGCTCAAGGACTGTAGGTCCTGTGAAAATGCAGAGCTCTTCTTCAACACCCGCCTACAACACAGGAGGCCGCCCGGAATCGAAACCTTAGAACCCAAAGCTTCACCAGCTTAGATATTTGAGAAAAAGGGAGGTATGGGGGTAGGGATATTGGGGAGGGTGGGATTGGGTTGGGGAGGGGGATCGCCGGATAGTGGTGGTTGTGTCGGCGGCGCCCTCCTCCCCCCAAAATAGCTATGGTTTGGTTTTTAGAGGAAAAAGGAAGGAGCATCGATCCAGAATCAAAGTATTATATAGAATAATTTACAAATCACTGTACTATATGCTTACAACTTAACAGCCTAGAACTAGTATATAGAATAATTTACATAATCATGTAATTTTGATGTAAAAAAATTCATATTGTATTAGATATTTATCTCACAAGTTAAACGTGGAAGAGGAAAAAAGAGTGGAAGAAAAAATATAACTTTTCATTTAATTATAATTTTTAATTTTTAAATAATTAAATATTCAATAAATAAAGGGTGTGGCTAAGTGAGATCATAACACTTAGTAAAAACTGGCTAGTTTTAGTATATACACAGTAGTAGTTGGTAAGATTTTATGAATAATTAAATATTAGTTGAATAAATGTTTTGGAATACTGACGTGACAATGGGAGGTGATGACAAATTCAAACTGATATTATTCCTTTATTTTATTTTATCTTCATAATATTACATTTTCAACTTGTTTAATATCATGTCATAACTTTTATATTAAATTATAATTTTATAGAATTTTTTTGGCAAAAAGAGTACTCCTTTCCCTACAAGAAAAATGACTTTTTTACTTCGGCATTTTTACCTCATTAATTTTTTTTCCAATTATGCGAGGTAAAAGGATAGTTTACCATGTTTTCTTAAAAATGAATTAAAAGTTATTTTTTACTTTGATTGAAAGATAGTCGAGGTAAAAGGTTGGTTATTTACCTCACTTACTTTTTAACAAGGTAGAATATTTTAAAATTGAAGTAAATGATGTAATAAAAGGAGATCCGACATCGCAAATGATGTATTATCAAATAGTCGATTTTACATTTAATGTCGGTATTACCGACACATATACGATGGATGGTCGGTGTCGTTTGTTTGTTCGAAAAACTTTATAATAAAATGGTGCCTTAAAATTATTTGCTTGTTTAAAAATGATTGAAACATTTTGTTTTATTTTTATGCGAGCATAAATTAATTTTGTCTTTGAAAGTAACTGAAAAATACAATTTTCAGTGGTTGGGAATAAAAATTAGACAGTCGATAGATATTAAAATAACCAAATCATTAATGTTGTTTTTATTCCCATAACAATATTCCTAACTACATTAATAAACAAATATTTTCAATCACTGTAATGTCGCGAGCATAAACAAATAATCACGACTTTGAACAGTATTTTACCTACGGTAGCATCAAGTAGTAGAAGAAGAAAGTATCCCCAATAAACAGGCCATTGTCAGTAAGAAAGTGTCCAAAACCCTTTGGGGACAGAACCACGCTAGTTTATGGTTGCCCGAGTAGATCTGGTGCAACTTGAATCCATTGCACTTTAATACAATAGGGGCCTTAGGATTTGGAAGACATGATAACATGTCCCTCGGGTTGTACTAGATCATAAAAAAGAATAAAATTAGTATGGAATGATTGAAAAAATAATAATTTTAAATGAAACATAGATTATGTGTATTTGGTAGGACTTACCATTGTGGGGTTTATCCCAAAGTGTTTGAATAAATCAAGTATCTGATTAAGATTTGATTGGATGTAGATAGAGTGTTGACTAGGTTAGAGTTATACTAACACCTTTGTACTCTATATATTCTTGGCAATAATACATTTGATAATTACGGTAAATACAATTCTATCATGGTATCAGAGCATGGTCTTATCCAAAAATCTTAAACCCTAAAACAAGTTTTCCACCAAATATTTTTTCTCTTCTCTTTCCCTCCAGCATCGACTTCTTCCTTTCTTCCTTCTCAACAAAAAATCTTTCCATCCCTTCCCTTCCCTTTCTGATCGCATTTGACACAGTTCCCGGTATCTCTCAACTATCCAAATGGTCGAAGAAAAGTTATCTTACCACACTCTGCTTCACATGATACAGATCAAGCTTACCACCACTTATTATCTTTTCTGGACACGTCAGGCTGGTTACGTTCTTAAGCCTTAAATTTCTTTTGCCTTTGTCAATGACTACACTCCATGTCGATGGCTACACTCCATCTCCGCCACCAGCTAGCTCCTCACCTCTCACATTCACATCCGTTACGGCTACTCCTTCTGGGGGTGCAAAAGTTGATCCACCGGAGGCCTATCTGAAGGCTGAGCCCGAGTTTGAGCAATGGGTTGATCAAGATCAGCGGGTGTGCAATCTTATGTTTTACTCTCTAAATCCTAAGGCCCTCACTGAGATTCCAGACTGTTCAACCTCCAAGGAAATATGTGATCTTCTTGCTGCTGTCTTTCAGAATAGCAGCACTTCCACCATTCTCTTCCTTCTTGCAGATGCTTATGGTATTCATAAAGCCGGTAGAATTCAAGAACTCCATCTCAAATTTAAACAAATTTTGAGCAGTTTTCTGTTATGGTTTCTCCAGTTAATAATGATGATCAAATAGTCCATATCTTAAATGCTCTTGGTCCCGAGTTCAAAGATTTTTCCTGCTCCATTGATAAATTCTTCCCCTATACCCCTTTATACCGATATTTTATCTCTTTCCAAAAACTACGAGGCATTTTTGAGGAATTTACAGAGCCATTATGTATTAGCACCTGGCCTGTTGCATTTTGTACAGGTGATCAGTCCCCGGCCAGCCGTGCGGATGGTACGGTGGATGCAACGACGACAGGTCTGCTCCTGAATCAACTCAGTCCGCGGCTGGGTCCAGTTCTAGTCACGGTCTCCCTTATTGTGCTTGATCCGGTTATCCAAGGCACTATGTCGTGACTTTTTATCAAATGCTGGCACAGACTCGTCGTTTAGACTTTACTCATTTGGTTAAAAAAATGTATACCTCTCTACAGTTGGAACCATCATCTCGCATCTCAGACTTGTATATTAACTTTAGTGCGACCAGGTATGTGGCATTCATCATCAGGTGTTGTGCCCATATACTCTTGAGCAAACAGGTGAGCGGAATGCAAAAACAGACATATAGAGGAAATAGGCCTCACGATGTTTTTTCACTCGCTTCTTCCGCTTTCTAGATGGGATGATTCTTTTCATACTATAGTTTATACGATTAATCGCCTACCCACTCTGGTTTTACATGGAGCATCTCCCCATTGACTTCTCTATTAGTGGCATCTGATTTACTCAAACTCCCATATTTTTGGTTGTATAGTATTCCCATTTTTTCGTCCCATGGCCGACCATAAACCCTTTCCTAAAAGAATCCCTTGTGTTTTTATTGAATACAGTTGCCATTATAATGGTTTTCAGTTCCTTGACCCTTCCAGTGGCAAGATCTACATCACCTGTCATGCTTGTGTTGATGAATTATTTTTCTCCCTTTTGCATCCTCCACAGCCTCAGCGACTAGTTCTGCTCTATCAACTTTGGATGTTTATGCATTTCTTAATTCTTATGGTGATTCTAGGCTTTTATCTCTGACACTTGATCAGTTTTCCCCTACATGTTACTTTATTTGCTCTACAGATTTGGATTGACCAGCCTCCTAATAACCAGCTCTGCCTGTCTCACCGCCGGTATGCTCAGTCACCACATCCAATCCATCTCTGGGCGTCTTGGCCGAAATATCCCTAGCAGTCTCGATGTCTCCATCACCACCGACCTCTAGAATGACCACTAGATCAGCCACTGGGGCTATTCAGCATTAAGATTATCCAGACATTATTGCCCATGGTCCTCTTACTAATTTACTAACTCATTCGGAACCTACTATTTATCGCACTACTTTTCATGATTCTTCTTGGGTTTCCGCTATGAATGAGGAGATCGCCGCTCTCCATGGAAAGCACATAAGGGATATAATTTCTCACCTATCAAATATCCACATCGTTGGGTCCAAGTGGGTCTATCGGCTAAAGTATCATCCGTATGGCACAATTCCGGGGTTTGACTTTGACCACACTTTCAGCCCTGTGGTAAAAGCCTCCACCGTTTGAATAGTTCTCATCATTGACACAATGCGTTCCTAGCCATTTCATCAGCTGGATGTCAAGAACGCCTTCCTCAATAGTGTTTTAGATTCTCCATTATATATGGTGCAACCTATTGTCTACAAGGATCCTCTTCACCCGGATTACGTTTTCCACTTGCAAAAGGCTATTTATGGTCTTAAGAAATCCCCTCAAGCCTGGTTTGAGAAATTCAGCACTTTTCACATTTGGGGTTCAAGTGCAGTTTTACCGACACTTGTCCTTTTTTTTTCTCTCTAAAGGGTTATCATTGCTGTATCTTCTGGTTTATATCAACGACATGATCCTTACCGGCAATGACTCGACTCTTCTTCGGTAGTTCATTGATCGAAAACATTGGGAGTTTTCTATCAAGGACTTAGGTCCACTTCATTACTTTCTTGGCTAAGAGGTATCGCCGATTTCAATGGGTTTACTTATCAGCCAAGCTAAGTATGCTAGTGATATTCTCACTCGTGCTGGTAAGTTAGATGCTACTACAGTGTCTACCCTATTTGTACCTAGCTCGTAGTTAAACAGCTCCTCCAGTTCTCTATTTCAGAATCCGATGATGTATCGTTCTCTAGTTGGCGCCCTTCAGTAACTGACCATCACTCATCCTGATTTGGCCTTTTCAGTTAACAGTGTTAGCAAGTTTTTTCTAAATCCTTGTGATGACCACTTTGCTTCCATTACTCGAATACTTTTTTTTATGTTCGAGGAACACTCCATTTCGATGTCACTTTCCACTCTGCCAGTTCTTTTGAGGTGTTAGAATATTCTGATGTTGACTGGGCTCGTTGTCTGGATACTCGTTGGTCTACGTATGTATATGTTGTTTTCCTTGGGGTAATCTCATTTCCTGGAGTGCCAAGAAGTAACCTACTGTCTCTCATTCCAGTGCTGATTCTGAGTACTGAGATCTCGCCAACACAGTTTCAAAGCTTGTTTGAATGACTCATTTGCATTGCAATCTTCGAATTCCACTTACTGGTTCTCCACTGCTATTATGTGACAATGATAACGTCATTTTCCTATCTCAAAATCAGTTGCTCACAAGCGGGTGAAGCATATAGATATCGACTACCACTTTGTTCGAGAGTTGGTTGCTTCTGGCAAGCTGTGTGAGGTCAATATTTCAACTGCTCTTCGGATTGCTGATATTTTCACCAAAGGACTCTCTCACCCACTTTTTGAGTTCTTCAGGTCTAAGCTTTGTGTTGCCAAACATCTGACACTTCGCTTTGGGGAGGGTGTTAGAATAAATCAAGTATCTGATTGAGATTTGATTGGATATAGATAGAGTATTGACTAGGTTAGAATTATACTAGCGCCTTTTTGTACTCTATATATTCTGGGCGATAATACATTTGATGATTACGGGAAATACAATTATATCACAAAGTAATGCTGCGACAAGATGCAACTTAACGTGGACGATCCATTGACATTATAATCCTTTGATTTTGAATTCTAATTTTAAATATATAAAAAATGAAATTAGTAGTGTTGGTTGAATTGGAAAAACAAAAATAAATAAATTTGATAAATGGATTAAACTGACTGATATACTAAAAAGGAAGAAGATAGAAAATCATTAACAAAGAATAAAAATATAAAATATAATTTTTATTATTTGGTACTCTCGGTTAAATTAATTAATTCACATTTCCTTTATTGTTGATTTTTTTATATTGATATTAAAATTTTATAATCTCATCCGTTTATTTATTATTTTTAAAAAAACTTAATTTTATCCCTTTGATAATTTTATCTACATTTTACTTTCATTCAATTAATATTATATATATATATATATTACTGAGACTAAATCCAATGATTTGGTCAATATATAAGTTATGACAATGGCATTTTACATTTGTTACAGTGAATTTACTTTAATGGTTCACTCTATAATTTTATTTTAAAAGAATATCCTTCATATTGTTTATAAATATTAATTTGATTACTTTTACAATATTCTACTACATTTAAAAATTATCACTATTACATATTTACCTTAAATTATTTTATTTTATTATAAATTAAAATAGTTACATGAATTGAAATTAAAATATGTACTTGCATTTAAAAAAAAAAAAATTAAAACTCACCAAAGTGTGGGATATATATTAGGCACCTCAGGCCATAAAAGAAGAAATCCAAGAGAGTACATCTTTCTGACCTATGAACAAAATATGTATATCTAAAAGCTAAAGTGGAATAGCTGAACACAAATAACTTTATTCTGCACCCTTTGTCTCCAAACCCAATGTCAACAAAATATATGGCCCTATTATTGTTTCGAGATCTATTATGTTCTTTCACTTTTTTACCTCCACCCTTTTGTGTCGACAAAAAGAGGTGGTCTTTCATAGTAATCCCTAGCAAAACTCTTCCCCAGAAGTGATTCACTTTTGATTTAACGTGTGAGAAGCAGGAAAATTAATTGCTGAAGAGTAAGCCACCACCTCCATGGATCTATTCTTTATCCAGACTTCAAGAAATCCTATGTTAAGGTTGTTGAAATATTTTGAGAGCCTCCTAGTGTGATTCAAAAGGCCAGATCCATGCTGTTGAGAAGACTGCAACACCTGAGAAATAAAGAAATAGAGGGCAGTAACTTGTTCTACAAAGGATAATGTCTAACATAGAAGTACCAGTCATGAAAATATAAAATAAGGGAAACAAATTGCATCATGATGAACAATGTTTAAACCTATTTCCTAATATAAGGAAAAGAAATTGAGTCAATATAAATCATCCCCTTTATTTCTTTGGACAGACCTTCGTGAACAAAAATGGAGTTTACGTTTTTGGTGCTAGCAATCCTTGCCAGAGCATCTGCGACGTTGTTGGATTTTATATAGACGTGCAAAATTGACTAGTCCATATGATGAAGTAAATCCCATACTTGATGAATATCATTGGTGCTTGGCCACAAGATTTTGTAGACTCTTCTTACTATTTTCATCTGAAGTTTTGAATCACTTTCTATTTGAATGTGTATGATTCCCCAGTTTCAAGATTCCTTAATCCCATATTGAAGCGCTTTGACTATTATATGCTGTGATTTGTTTAGCTCCTGATATTGCCAGCTTTCCATTGCAATCTTTAATGATGAAACCAGCTCCTGCACTTCCATTCTTGAGGACAGATCCGTCTGAATTTAGTTTGAAATGATCAGGAACTTTTTAGTGGATGATTTTCCTCTCAACATTTTTCTTAGACCTCCATATGAACAACATGGGTATCCCTGATGTCAACTTCCAGAAACATTTAATATTGAATCCAATCAAAATGTGATTCAATTGCCACAAGATTTTCTTGAATATATTCTGATACGATGTCACAAATATCATTTATTATATTTTTATTAATTTATTATTAGATTAGGGTTTTAGGAGGTGAACACTATACTTTTTTTCCTACTGGGTTTTTTAATTAAGTAGTGTGATCATTTTAGTTTATTTTTATGATTTTTAATGAAGCCATAAACTTTGCTATGTTGGCTTAGAAGAGTTTTGGCAATATTTTAATTAGGGTTTAGAATATTCAGTTTTATTTTATTAGAATTAGATTTGGTAGGTTTAGATAAGGTAGATTCATTCAAGAATTCATCCAATATTTGGATTGATTTATTTGTATGAATATGTTCATCATTTAGATTTAAATTAGGTATTATAGTTAGATATGGTTTTAGCTTCATAAAACTGTCATAATTCTTTTCAGTTTCTATTTGTACGGGCCGAATTATACCCCATAAATGGGGGAGGCCATCCATGAAATTCAACATTATTTTCAATCAAAATTTTAGATTTTTGAGTTTATTGCTTGCGAGCATTAATTTTTATTGTTGCTTAATCCTGTGGGTTAACTAAGTATCAATACCCTGTGTGAACTAATCATGCGGGCTAGTTAGTGAACAAAGAACCATTTATTTGTGAGTTAATCCAACGGGCTAGTTAACGAGATTTTTTTTGAATTGTGAACTAATCCTGCGGGTTGGTTGGCTTTACAATTCTCGAACTGTTCAAGATTCCGAGGGCTAGTTTTGATCAGTTTGTGTGGCTATACTAGGGTTTGTGAAATCCCTCGTTTAGTCAAAGATCTAAATTTTCGCAATCCTGAGTCTTCGCAAGGAGATTCATATCACTACTGATGTAGTATACCGATAATTGTTTTTGTTTTTCTTGATGCAGTAAGACCAGACTCACTACCTTGCTTGAAGTTGCCAGATATATGTATAGAGTCTCACCTCGCATTGGTGACTTCAGCGTTGGTAACGCTTGGAGTTGTTCTTTCAATGATTCATACTGTTTGACATTCCTCATTCCAGCTGAACTTCTTGGCCCTTTTAAGGACGTCGAATAGTGGCAAATATTTTTCTGCAGCTTTCGAGACAAACCTGTTAAGTGATGCTAGGGATCCCATTAACACTTGCACCTCTTTGATTGTTCGCGGTTGAGGGAGATTAACTATTGCTTGTATCGTCTTCGAGTTAGCCTCAATTCCTTTTGAGGAGACCTTGTACCCCAAACTCCTATTATGCACTTCTTGGGATTAAGTTTCATGCCAATTGTTCTTAGTGTATCCAAGGTTTCTTTCAAGTCTCGTGCCATTTGACACACCCTTTTTCTTTTGATCACCATGTCATCAACATATGCTTCAACGTTTCATCTTATTTGATTGCGAAAGGCTTTGTTGACTACTCTTTGATACGTCGCCCCCAACATTCTTTAGGCCGAATTGCATCATCACGTAGCAAAAGACTCCAAAGCTTGTTATGAAAGCTGTATTTTCTGCATCTTCTGGATTCATCAGTATCTGGTGGTATCCTTTATACACATCCAAGAATGCTAGGACTTCGCATCCTGATATCGCCTCCACCAAATGGTCGATTTCAGATAGCGGGTAGTAGTCTTTTGGACATGATTTGTTTAGTTCGGTGAAGTCTATACACATTCTCCACCCCTGTGTCTGCCTTTCTTACTATCACTGGGTTTTCCAACCACTTTGGATAAGTTACTTTCTTTAGAATACCTGCCTGAAGCAATGCTCTAACCTCCTCTTTGATTGCTTTCTATCTATTTCTAGCAAAACTTTGTTGCTTTTGCTTAACTGACCTGATCGAATGGTTGATATTTAGAGAGTGAGTAGCTATGCCTGGATTGAATCCTCCCATATTCTTCACTGTCAATGCGAATGTATCCTTTTGACTTTGCAGAATTTCCGTCATTTTTCTCTTCACTTCACTTGGAAGATATTTTCCTACCTTGACATGTTTGGAAGTGTTCACATCACTCAGCATGACAATTTCAGTCTCCCCTCCGAGATCAACTTGAGGTTCTGTTTGCTCAAGTAGACCGTTCTCCGAGATGGTGCTGACAATGTTTGTTTGTTCAACACTTCTTCTTGATCTCATTCCGACAACAACGCACACTACCTAGGTGTTTGTTGATTTCCTCGTATTGTTGTGATTAACGTTGGAGTTGGAAATTTCATCACTAAGTGAGATGGGGACCATATTGCTTTGGTTGTGTTTATCCAGGTCTACCGATGATGGCGTTGAACGGGCTTTATGAGTGACAACAAAGTTGCACATAATGGTGTAATTTTTGTCATTCTCACCTATGGTAAGTGGTAGTTGTATGTTACCTATAGGTGTCTCCCCTTGTTCGGTAAAGCCGACGAGAGAGGATGTAGACTTTCTCAGATCAGTTCGCTTGGATCCAAGTTTGTCAAAGAAATCAACGAAGAGAATTTCAAACTTCCTTCATCTATGAATACCCTGTGGATTGTGGGATTTCCAATCTTAGTGACAATGACCATTGGGTCATTATGAGGCTAAGCGCTAGGAGTCACGTCTTTTTTGCTAAATGTTATTGTCTTATCACAACAAAGCCTTTTGTCAGTTGGTTCTTGTGGTAGGGAGTATCTAACCTTATCTTTCCATGCGTTGTTAGAAAGAGCTTTTGTTACTCTTATTGATTGAGAGAATTGCTTTCTCTACACTATTGTTCACTAAATTATCTTCATACCCTACCACTGTTGTCATTTTCTGATTCTTGTTTTGCGTATTCACCATGCCAAGGTTTTTCGCCAGGGCATTCCCAACTTTGTTGGCTTCATTGCAACAGTGTTCTTCATCCTTCTTTTTGTATTAGCTCAGCTAACCATTTGGAAAATTTCTCTGATCTGTCTTTTCAAGTATCTGTAGTATTAAATGTCGTGTCCATGGTCCTTGTGAAAAGCGCAGTAGTATTCCTTAGACTGTTTATCTGGTGATGTTATCATTGGAATCGGTTCGCGAAGCAACTCCAGTTTGCCTGCCAAATTTCCTTTTGTGATTTCGTCAATGATATTTTTGGAAATGATGTCATCTCCACCCCCAAATATTTTTCTTTGAAAGGGATATTTCCCTTTCCCCTTTCACAAAGCCCTTATGTGGATCTTCCATTATATTTTTTTTGCCTCGCTCGTGCTCTATTTTACAGTTGTTTTATTCTTCAGTCCGCATATGCATTTCAATCATTTTTTGTAGTTCTCTCAGGTTCTCAAGCATGCTCATAGTGAGTTCTTTGTAAAATTCACCCGGTCGCATACCTCCCACGAATGTGCCTAGTGATGATTGGTATGTTAGATCACGCACTTGCAAGATTTTAGTATCGAACTTGTTATGGTAGTGTGACATACTTTTATCGCTTTGCTGGGCTATATTGTTTAAGTATGCTATAATCTTGTTAAATTTAATCTTCTGATAGAAAAGTCCTAAAAGCAAGTATGATAATTTTGCCCAAGACCGAATACTACCACGTGGTAGGTCGTCATACCATGTAATAGTTGTCCCTACAAGAAAATAGGAAAAGCTTTCTAGACTAGTTCAATTTCACTATCATAAAATCACATACTGTTGCGATAGGACTGTAAGAATTCCTTGGGGTCCGTTGTCCTGTCATAGATTTTCACATGCAATGGCAATTTGAAGTCTTTTGGCATTTTGAAATCATGAAGATGCGGTGCCAGTGGTGACTGGTCCATATCGTCTTCTGCCACTATATCCCTTAACTCCTCTTTATAATTAAGGTTTTCATGCTTCTGACTCACTTTTTTTTTCTTAGGGGATCTTGACCTAATAGTGGCTAGAAACTGGTTATGCAGGTGCTTCCTATTCTCTTCCAAGAATGTTGTGAAAGCCCTCCTCTCAATTTCTTGATTTACATTGGGAGATTCAGCTTCCTCTTCATCTTCATCTGTGTCTTCTCGGCTGGGTATGTATTCTTGATCCTGGCTAGGGTGCGTACTCTGGTTACGCATAGCTGTTCGTTCTGGTGTGTGATGATTTTGACTCCTCTTGCTTCTGGTAAAAACCATTGTTACCCTGAAGGGAATAAAGAACTTAGAAAAAGAAAAATTTATTTATCCCCACAGACAGTGCCAATGATGTGGTAATCCCTGTCAGGCAAGGTGGTTGGCGATCACCATTGTGATTACGGGGAAATTAACAATCAAGTCAGTTCTTTCCTTTAGAGAATTAGTATTTCTCAGTTAGTTGTGCGTACCTGAGCTAATGTTATTCTTCCTATATTTATAGTAGATCGCAATCATGGCTACGCGTTGCTAGGGTTTCAGATCGTGGGTTGTATCATGGTTGCTGGAATCTCGGGGTCACTTATAATTATCTTACCTACTTTTAGGCGTGTCTCCGCGTTGTCCGGTTCGTGGCTGAGTCTTAGGTTGGTTCTAAAGGCCGACAAATTTTAGTTTTTGGGCTAGGTATACACCAAAAATATTCGTACCTAACATGTTAATATTGTTTTTATCTGAACTATTGAATGCACGACACCAACAAGCATAATCAATCTTTTGTTATTGTTAAAAATGGAGAAATTAAGAAAAATGCAACTGAATGCTCCTGTGTTTGATGATCATCGCAAGTCAAGAGATTACTTTAATTTCTTTCATTATTTAATAAACTCTACCTAAATTGATTACTTTTCGCAAAACACCATATAATAAGGATTGTTTGCTATTGTATCAACCGAGAGCGTTTCCGTTATTATTTTGACTTAGTTATTTTGACTTTCTTGGTCAGAGAAAACGACACCGTTCTTGGCTTCTCTCTTGCTCCACTAGAATTGACACCGTTCTTGCGCTTCTCTCTTCCTCCACCAATCGACACCGTTTCTGCGCTACTTTTTTCCTCCACCAGAATTGACACAGTTCTCGCACTTTTCTCTTCCTCCACCAGAATCGACACCCATCAACTGCTCTATATGCCTATCCAGATCCACGTACGACGGAAATTTCCCCCAATCTTTATCTTCTTGCCCCATGTTTCATCGCCGATCTTGTGGTAGGGACTCCTCCAATATTGCTTGATTCTTTTACTTGTTCGAGGATGATTGCGACTCCTTCAAACTTGTTTGACTACATTACTTGTTGATGATGATTGTGTTTCGTGAAATTTATTAAGGCTAATTGTTAAGGTTTATGAATAATTTTCACTTCAGATGATTTCACATTAGAGGCATTGCACTCATGAGTTTGTTGTTTGTTTTGCATGCCATGGTGGTTTTGATATTCAGCTTTGTGGTTGTCTACTGAATCGGGTTAGGAGTACAAGGGTTGTGGAGAGGTTTGGAGTGTTGCTTTTGCAAGCTCAATCAGATGGAATTGTCATGAATACACTCCATGTGTTTGAGATAGAAAGAGGGAAATTAGTGTTACTTATTGATGATGGGTGAATATTGATCTTTCATTCTTTATAGCTTTTTTTCTTCGTCATTGCATTTTTCCCCTTTTAGAGAGAGTGTTGGAATATGAGCTCATCTTGTAATGCTGGTTCAGCAAAAGTGATCGTTATACTTCTGTCTTTTCGTTCTATACATGTATCTTGGTTTCTGATTTATGAGAACATATATGCATATCTCGGCCATTTTCATATTATAACTGGAAACAAAAGGTAGAGAGGAAAGTATTGAAAACAGAAAGTCTTTGGAACCAAACTATTTATTTGTTAATGCAGAGTTTTGAATTTCATAATGCAGAGATGAAGGTTAGACGTAATTGATAGTAGCACTTAAGAGTGATTTCTTTACTCTTCAAACGATTCTTTAGTCTCTTGACATGTTGTTGCTAATTACAACTTAAAGTTAAACTTTGAACTGATATTTTGGTAAGTTAGTCAGGGTTGTATTTTGATAGCTTGAATTGGTGTTGACTGTATCAAGTAACTTTGTTGGACAACTGAAGCTCCTTGATCTCATTTTGGTTTGTTGATTAAGTAATAGAACAATATGTAGTTATCAATTTTTTAC
>JAULKJ010315608.1:0-10724 GCA_032355405.1 Rubia balearica | reverse complement strand
GCACTAAAAATTATCTGAGGGTTATATTGGCACTTATGTCAAGTAGGTAGGGTTATATTGGTATATATCCCAAAAAAATAAACAAAGTTAATATTGACTGAAAATGACATTAGACAGAATTTCACAGATACATAAACATCAAACGTACATCAATAGGCCTGTTTACAAAACATATAACACCTAAAACCAATCAAAATTTGACCCCTACAAAATTTGACCCGTTTGTTAATTGTTCAATATGTTTAAACTCGTTATTGTGATCCAATTCAGTCGATTCAGTTCTTCCCCTACATCGATTACATTACTTGCCTATGGGTCCTAACTAATAACAATTGATATATCTGGTACCATGTTCGTTAAAAAATATTAGGGACCACCCCACAAAATATACTCCCCTGGTTGTCTAATATTGGCACCAAAGAAATGACACACTTTTTTTTTTGGAAAAGTTAAATGAGTGGAGAAAATTGTACAGGGAGAGTAAAAAGTAAATTGCATAGATGAAAACAATATAATACTAACCAAAAAAGGAAAATACAAAAATAAAAAAAACCATGCTAAAAAGGAGAGATTGCCAATATAAAAAACCCGGAGGGAGTATTCATTACCCTTTGGCACTCAGTTAGAAACCCAATAGCGGAACAAAAATTGTATAGCCCTTATAAGCTACTTCAATAGTCTATTTAGAATGAGCCAGTAATTCTACAAGTCATATTTACGCCCAACTAAATAAATAGGCAACCAAAAATCGATGTAGCTCACAATTGTACCCAACACTAGTCGTTGTAGCCGAGATACAATTAGAACATTAATTAAAATAATTTATCTCAACACACCCTTCCGATTCCTAATTTATTTACCTTCCGTGCTGATTTTTACAACAATAACTACCGCTCAAGATAAACATATAGTATTAACATTTCCAATTTCAAATGCATGAGATCCAGGATAGCCGATAACAACCCTGACAACTAATAAAACCGATATTTGCTGGACAAGTAAAAGTGATATCATTGTCGGTGGGTTGGTAAGTTCCTTACGTAATTTCATGAATCAATATACATTAAAACCAATTACCCACCTAACCTTACGTGCGGCCGATTGAACAGCATTCGTGACATACATTATAATAAAGAAGTTGGTTACTTTTGAATTGACTAAAATAATTCATCGAACGGACTGAAAAGGATATTTGGTGAAACACAACATTTAATAATGAAACGTCTTCAGTATCATAGGCCAGTACTGCACGAAAACTCACTAACAATAGTTGACAAAATTTATCGACAATATGGAACAGTTTTCGAACTCCAGCATTACCAACGTTACTATTCAGCAACTACAACACTTTTCCGGATCTTCATAACAGTTCATGTAGGTAAACATTGAACAATACTTCAACTAATAATCTCGGGGAAAGGCAATATAGGTTCCACGACTAAGTTTTATGAATGCCATAGGGTTTAACGTGAAAGCAATCCGCGTTTCATTATTAGATAATAAATTAACATACTAGAACAAAGAATAGTCGTCGCGGGCACACTACTACGCATCCCGTTCATTATTATTTCTTTCAATTTGAGAAATGAAATAGCAATCTGTCCAAAATTATGGAGACCTATTACGCCAATGTGCCAATGTTCCAATATACCGTGTGAGGGGTATGATCAAAATGTTAACTTGAAACAAAAAAGGATAACGTTACACACAAATTATGTCCGTCTACTATTCCTAATGTCATGAAACTAAGTAACAATTTGTAGTACATTCCAAGCTTCTTCTCCAAATCCCATAGCAAACTGCACTCAAACCCGGCCTTGGAGTCTGTTACGGATACCCTGTAGCTTCACAGTTCACACATACCTAGCACCACAGCACAACTACCCTCCAGAACCTCACAAGCAATACAAATTACTCACAACCCTCTTCTACCCACACACTAGAGATGTTTCACACCATTGAAGCATTGTCGCCTGAACAACCATCGTTTGGGTAAAGGGAAGACGTAACAATGGAAAACTGTGTCATCTGTCTCGGAATTGAACTTGAGACCTCGGCTACGGGTGGATCTGATGGAAATCACACACTTGCAGTTTCCTAGCCGCCTGAAATGTTGCATGGTTCCCAGCTCAATTTCAACACCGCTTCAGATATTCTTCCGCCCGATAGGGTGAGCCATCATGGACATCGGAAGCACCCTACGTGCAAGCCCGGAAAGGTGATATCTTTCCTCCTCCGGTCTCCATTCAGCGACGACTACCAATTGGTTGAGCTATTCCCCGATGTGAGTTTACCACCATCTTTACATTTGTGTCTTCGTCTCTTACCTCATGCGAATATATTTCTAGGGTGACAACTATATCACATGGCTCACTGTATCTCATTAACATGATTAAATGTAATACTCTCCGATTCAAATGGGTATTCCATATAATAGTTCAAACTCCATAAATCCGTCATCCTCCACACATAAATGATGCTAAATAGGCCAGATTCTGTTTGCGGTTGGTATAACTCCGTACGGCTTGAACATTTTAAAAGGTTTCTCAGAAAACTGGATTTATTGGAAAGCCAAAATTTGGGTTTCAATAGCCTCCTGTTGCATATTAACAATTTGGAAATTTGATGTCATGACTCAAAAGCATGTCGTTCTTGTTTCTTCTAACAAGATGTAAATTTTGCAGGAAAATTTACGGAGAGTTGCAATCTTGACCCACGACCTTAACGTCATCATGACAGATCACGTTTGAAAGAGCAAATATATTTCCAGCTTAGTGAGATCTAAAGAGGGAAACCCAAGAACCCCCTCTTCGCTAACGGGTGTATCGACAAAATGATAACCGACCTGGGATACCTAAAGAGTCATGTGCATTGTGTCAAGGACACACCGGTACTGATTTTTAATCATTTACAGGATTGAGTTGAAGGGGGGACCATAGGTATCGAACACCCGGGCACAGTGACAAAGATCCCTGACTCCATGTTACTATGAAAACAATCAACCCGGATACAAATGGCTCAGCCGCAGTCACATTACTGCCCAATCCCAATGCTCTATTCCACACCACTTTGTGTAGGACTTGCTCGGAGTTGATTAACTCTCCGAAAAATGGTGTAATTGGAAATTGCGGATTACTGCGTTGAAGGAGAAGTTACATACTGTTTGAGGTAATGTTAAGTAACTCCAATCAAAATTACCTTTCACATCATCTGGTAACAAAAGGTTACCTAAAAGGAAACGACATTAATCTATGTACGTTCTATAAACAATGAAGCATTGTTCGATGACGGTAAAGAACTACCCGAGCTAACCAGATCCCATATGATAATCTTGGACCCAGAATGGTTCTTATCTCCTATGGGGATCTCAGTTTGGTCGAGAGTGCTCAACTACGAATGGAAGATAAGTCACATACGCTATACCTCTTCATTCTGGTAATTACTGTATTGCAAACTATGACACACACATGAAACATCAACCTCTACATAACATAGTTACATTTTCTACCATTTCCTTTCTCACATTTCTTGCATGATTAAATTCATTAGCAGAGAATATACAAAACTATCCTCATTTGAATGCAGGAGACTAATTTGTTGACAACTGAGAACCTAATGATGCACTGGAATACATGCTTGCATATCTACAAGATTAACATTTGGCTTTCGCACCTGGTACTAATTCGTTATTATATTAGTACTACATTCGCTGGTAAATGTACCTTCAATAACTAACTTCTACGCATACTCCTTTTGCGCCAAACAGCTCTTTGTGCCATACAAAGTTAATAATCAGTACATACTTCTAGATGTTTACTTCACCACATCAACTCTCTGCTACATTGATAACTGCAAGCATGATGGTCAGGACTACTGGGAGACAACCGCTAGAGTTATAGTAAGTCTGCATTTCTATTTCAACATAAACACGCAACATTAGCTATTCATCTCTTTATGAAATAAATGGCAGTGTTTTCATTATATAAAATGTTAGTCATCTAATGTAGGAATTCAGTTGTGGAAGAAGACAAGGAGGCACTTAACCTAAATAGAGTTAAACCTGACCTCTTGGGTTCTGTAGTGGAAAATCACTGGAACTCGGCGAAGGGAAAAATTTAAAATTACTTGAGATTGGCTTGTGCATCACTACATCTCCTTACGGTTGCTGAAAATTAAGCCATCCAATCTGTTGTTCCTAAACCAATCTAGCACAAAGGCACCATCAGTTTCACATGCTATCTGTATATTTACCTACTGTTTGTAACTTCATGCTCACCTAGGAAACTTTCAATCCAAATGGATCTTATGTCTAGTGCCTACTCCTGCGCCTAGGGGATGGCTGCTGCAATCCGTTCCTCGACTTTACCTACAATAGGGTCATACCACACTGGTATACCACAAGTTGCAGAGCAGATTGTAGTCTGATGGTGATGCAGGTTACAGACAACTTCACAGGTTGTACAAGTAGTTTACAAAAACTAAAAATTGATGAGGTACTCTCTCGTAAGCTAATATTTGTTTTCAATACGTCAATTTTTTGATTACATCGATGAATATCTACATTCCACTTTTAGCACAATGCACGCCTCAGAACCAGGGTGCACTATGATTATCATATTGCGAACTACTCGGCGAACCTCATGGACACAGCCCGCGCCATCCTTAAAAAGACAAAGAATTCGCTACCAATCAACTTCGCATCCTAGAAGTCTCAGAATTGGATCAGCCATCTCCGAGGGGAAGAAAATGTTCCTTCACATCTGGGTGGCCACTCGCTCTACTAATATACAAATAATGACGTGAATGTCCTATCTATTTTGTAATCCTAACAAACAATGTACATTTTGGGCAACCTACTACACTGCTTGATGATTCTTTTGTGTAGTCATAACTAATATACACATTCTAGCTACTATTTACTTTCTTCTTCCTGCGATAAAGAGAAGCATCAGATGGAGGACAGTAAATAATATTCTCATCGTGCATTTCTCAAAGTAACATGGAAATGGTGGGAAATGTGATAGAAAATTTACTAGAATCTTACCCATGCTGAACCATTATACAAACTCCTAGTCGAATAAATATGTCATAATTAACTGAAACCATTAACATATACTACAAAAGAGATTATAGCGATGCCCACTATTTTTACTTGCCGAGAACTTCTAAAACAGGTGTCCATTCAACTCATCGGTACTAACTCTTATTTCTCCTTCAGGATAAGATTTAGCCATGCAAGACCCATACATTTCCCACCCCATGTAAAAACCCTACCCACGTTCAAAATCAAACATTTTCGTTAACCGAAGACACTAACAACCCAATATCAAGCGGATCCACCCTAACTCAGTTTGACCCAAAATCACAATAATTGTGACCACACTCGAAAAATAAATCCCAGAATATCACTCCGTTGCACAACACCATACTAGCGCCGATTAAATACTTGCTTCGGCTAGTACATCTGATATAATACAAGCAATATGTTGCCCTCACAATATTGTCATACCTAGAATAGTATTGACAACTACTTATCATTTCTTTAACAACTACAAATACTTACATTAAAATGCATCTAATTAAAATGCATCTAAACCGCATCAACAACATAAGAGCTGCAAGCCCATTTCCTTCAGAACAACTAACATATATCCCTCGCCGATATCCTAACTAATGGGAGCTGTCCTGTACGTAATTGACCAAAGACTGTTGAGTAACCATTCAAACCCAATATGGCTTATCACCCCTTACTTTATCCCCCGATGCAAACACTTGAATTGGAATATAATTATATATGAATTACTTATACCCATTGAACCTTAAAGAAATTCACCTTCATAAAGGCTTACTGACTCGAAAAGGCGGCGGACAAGGGCTCTTAAGTCATCTAAACTTCAAGTTAACAGTTTATCCATTGAGATATACAGACGACCTTCCTTGCCAACATATGTCTCGATTATGATATTTCATTCACAGACGTAGCATTTTCAAATAAAATCATAGCCAGCTTTCGCCGGTCTTAAAATTGCATCAATAATTATACACATTATTTTAGACTTAGGTATTTCAATGGTAACCAAGATTGGTTAGTCTGCCACATATATTGATTGCCAGTATGAAAAAGTATGCCAAACTGAGATAAGACATATGGAGAGGAACTAATAAATTTGGACAAATCACTTCCTCGACATTTTAGAAGCACCCCATGACTGAACTGCTGGGTGCATACTACACTACAAGTAAAGAGCATCCCACCACTGGCAAACAAAACCACATTCATTCATATCCATCCAACTTCATAACTACACACTTCCTCTATTTTCTGCAATATTTATAACAACCTATGCAGACCCAAAATTCAATACCAACCAACAAAAATTAATAGCAAAAAAATGTAATCCGTTCAAGGATAGCCCAGTTCACAATAGTCCCATTATTAATGAAATAGATTGAGTCTTTCAATCCTGCTGGCAACATAATCCACCACTCCGACCTGTGGACAAGATTTAGACTACTTCACGTAATAAACGACCGTGCAACCAACGGTTCAAACTAACAAACATACACTAGGGGTATACCAAAAAAACTTACTCACCGTCTACCAAAAAATTGAGAATCAAACGAGTATAAGTAACTGAAACACATTAAAACAGGGAGGACAAAGGCCACTACAATAATAAAAAAAACTCCTTGCACGTGGAAAACAAGACGACTTTACTTTGTCCGATTGAGCCACACGTAACAAGATGAAATTTACTTTGTCCAAACATGGCATTCTTAACAACAGAGCAAACTACATTCATAGCTAAAAATTGACTCACATACCACAAATAATGGAGATGAAAATGCAGCATGCACAGTCGCCCAAACTGATAAAAATCGGCAAACAATCACAACATCAAATTAATCTCCATACTTCAACAAACATTCACAGCTATATGTGGGACAAACAGATGATAAATCAACCACTTTTCATTACTTGAAATAAATCAAACTAAAGTACTAATTACACATGTACTTCCGATACAAAAAACATTACCTAAACAATTAACGAAGCCAGTTCTGCCCCATCACCTCTTCCTCGACCTTGCAGTCCAGGCCTCATTCCTCCTCAGTCCAGTTCTGCCCCATAACCTCCTCATGGGAAAGCCACTCAGGTCATCCTCCTAATAGTCTCGAATAATTTATAGATGAAAGCCTTAACCTTTTGACATACCCTTCTTCAGAAGCTGTGGAATCAGGTCATTATCGCAGTACCGTTTAGGTTTACCGGGCAAGACGAATCGGCCCCAATTTATCGAGATACGTGCTTCCGATTCCGGAGCAACAATCTTCCACATTCCTTCCTCGCAGACCAATTGGGTTCTCCAGTCAGCTTTGGAAGGACAAGTTCCATTGAAAACAGGTCCCTAACTAACAGAAAAGAGGGCAAAAGGGTGGGTTAAAAGGGAGATCAGAGTAAAGGTGATGAGAGAGAGGGATGGGAGTGCCTCGAGTAGTAAAATACGTCCAATACACGCTCCTTCTGGAATTTTGGTCTTGGTTTCCCATGCGTGCCAACAGCCCACCAAATGCTGCCACACCGGAGGTTGTTTTATTAGTGTCCCAGAAATCTAGGGCCTGGTACACCTTGATAGACTCACTTAGGATTTATAGATATTCATATGTTGCTGATTCTCTTTTACTTCAGGTTTAGAAGCAAGCACAAGGCCCTAAGGAAGCAACAAAATCAAGAACATGACATGTGTAGCAAGACTAGAGCTCCAGCTTTGGATCGAGAATTTTTAGAACAAGAAAGACCACACAAGCTACAACAAAAGGCACACTCGGAAGAAATTTTTTGATGAACCTCAAGATGAACCATTTTTGTATAAACAATCAAAGTTGTTGTATACAAACCAACAACTCTTTTACCAATCTATTAGCTTCCTTAGTGCACTTGGGAATTTTTTGGAACTCTGGCCATCTTCTACACTAACATAGGAGGTGGAGGTTTAGGGTATAGAAATACATCCAACAATTTCCTTTGTGTTGAGAGCACTAAAATCATGTATTCTACATACTTGTTTAGTCATAGGATACTTTTGGGTTCAAGTTAACACTTGAACTGAAACTTGTATTGCAAACCAACTCTTTTAATGATTGGGTACCTAATAAACAATTCTCCATGCAATTAGGTTTTAGCTTTAAATAAAAAAACATGAATTGGGTTACCTTAGATCCAAAACCGAAGATCTTGTGCAGCAGACAAAAATGTTGGGAGGATGTGGACGAATTTTGGGAGGACGAGACATGATGGTGGAGTTCTTGGCAGCGACGGGATGGTGGTGGAGGACAAAATGACCGATGAACACAAAAAGAGCATAATTTTTAATGAAATTTTGGGAATAAAAGAAAATTTTGTGGGGCCCCATTAGTAAGGGTAAAATTATCCTAAAATATTTAGGTTTTCAACTGAGGAGTATTTTTGCCTACTCGGGTCTAGCCAATGTCTTCCTTATTAAAGTAAAAGCCAATAATGGCAGGGTTATTTTAGCATTTTTATTGAAAACCTAGAGTTTTTATTTTGAGTTAAGTGCTAAAATAACCCTATGTTTTGGTTAAAATTGTCAATCTAACTCTGTAAAACTTGAAAGTGCAATTCTAACCCCATTATTCGGTCAAAAGTGTTAATCTAACCCTAGCAACATAAATTTGGACAGAAACTAATAAAATGACCATTATACCCCTGATTTAAAAATATTTTTTTAAAATAAAATTGAAATAACTATTTTATCCTTCTCTCACACAAAAACTCACCCACTCCACTCTCGCTCTCTTCACCACCATCTCCAGAGTGCTTTTACAATGGAGTTTAGCGGTGATGGTGGAACTCCGACAAATGGTTTTGGGAGCTATGGGAGCCGAAGAACCATTCTAGATTCTAGCTCAGAATTTATCCCAATGCGGACGGAGGCAGAGTTAACGGACGTCGTGGATATCTGGATGACGGCACGGGAGGGCACCGAAATGTTTGCACCCAAGTTAGAGCTTTCGTCAAGTGAGAGAAGAACCACTAGTACTAACTCTTGTGATCAAAAAATTATGAACCCTACCTCTGCTTCTTCGCACAAAGTCATCAGCTATGGTGGAAAAGTTACAGTAGAGGAGAGGTGGCGGAGAGCGGTGGCTGGCGGAGTTTATGGCTGGCAGAGTTTAGGGCTGGCGGGGGGCAGTGGATCTAGGGTTTATGACTGACGGTGGGTGGTGGGTATAGGGTTTAAGGCTGATGAGAGCAGTGGCTGGCAGAGTGGTACGGCGATGACCTCCTAGTGGTATTATCTCCTCGAAACCGAGAAACCGCCACTTGCTTCCCTCGTAATCTGTCGGCCCGATTGACATTGACAGACAGGCCCATCCGTCAGGATTCCACTCGAGCCCCAAATAGACACATAGGCCAGGGACGACTTCATCATCACGATTTTCATTCCGAAAACACATTAGTTAAGCAAAGAAACTCCGTTAAGCAACCTCAGCTTCGTAAGATGACTTGCTTCCCCTCTAAGAAGCCATGTTACAGATGTGTTTCGGGGAACAGCTCGACGAGCAAGTTGAGAACTGCGTCGAAGAGGGTGACAAAAACCTTCAAGGTGAAGAAGGTTATAAGGGCCAGAGTAGTGAAGAATAAGCCTGTTGGGAGTGTACTTCTGACGTACCCAATATCACAAAATACCCAGGTCGTTGAAGTGATCGACTTGGATGATGTTGCACCCATGGAGGTGGAACATGGTGGAGTCCACGATCTCTCAACCTATGTGCCAGAAGTTCCCCCACCAGTTGTGCCTCAACCACTTTTTGTTGTTCCAGCCATTCCAGTCGGGGATGGGGATCACGTCTGCGATCTCATCCAGTTCCGCGTTGTGATTCAAAAAATGCTCAACAGGTTCAAAGAGCCTTGGGTAACCTCCTTCATGACCGGAATTAAGTCACCAGTCCCAACAGTGCAAAAGATCTACCAGGAGGAGATGCATGCAGTTTGGGTTGCAAATGGCCAGTTTGACCGTATCCCTTGTTCCACTTCTGGAAATCTGCTAATTACCACTGTTTCTCCCAACGTTACCATATTTCATTACGATGGTGTCAATGCTCCGGCGTGGATTCCTAATTTCCATTCCTTGATGAGAGAGGTGTCGTTTATTCACATTGCCGATTAGTGGAAGAATGTGTGTTTTTGGCAGCCAAGTTCTATGCATTCGTATGATGGGATTGAATCTGAAACTTGATTGCAGGGTCATCATCTTCTTTTGTATTTTGATGTCCTTTCTAGGGTTCCACTATCATCTAATGTCGTTGGTTTGCTACGTAGGTTGTCGTAGCAGTAAAGGTTGGATTTTAAAACATGTGTTCGAAACCAACTTCTTGTTGTCTTAGATGCAATTTACTGCGAACTGCAACAATTGTTTTTGGGAATTTAGTAGTAGCATGAGAAATACAATGGTCAAGACGGAATGGAGTCAGTTGAAACCCATAGGTGAAGACTAAAGTGGTTTAAGTACCTTCAGAGAACGATTTCCAAACCAGCCACATGTTTACAACATACTTAAACAACTAGCTAGTACGAACGCGACTACCTTGCAAGCACAGAAAGACTCCAAAATGAGGCATGCAAACTACCATCCTTAACTAATACAGAACAGATGAACACACAACATGAGGCCATATTAGGGCTATCACACAACTTCCAC